>RJWM01037469.1:0-17387 GCA_004363535.1 Dasyprocta punctata
CAGCTTCTAGAGTGTCGGGATTACAGGAGTGCGCTACCACTCCCGGCCAAACACCGTTTCATTAAAAAAAAAAAAAAAAAAAAAAAAAAAAAAAAACACCGGAGGAACCGGGACAGTGTGCCAGCGCGCATCCGTCTGGACCAGCCCCAGGGGAACTCGGCGCTGTGCCCAGAGCCCGCTGAGCGTCCAGAGAGAGCTGGGCCCAGGTCCGAGGTTGTGCGCTTCGGTCCTCGGCCCCCGTGCGCCTGGGAACGGGCGGTGGAGAGGCCCCCTCGCGGCTCCAGGACGCCGGAACAATGCAGCCACGCCGTTAATGACGAGGGAGAAGTGATCCAGGGCCCGGTCGGGGGCGGGGAGGAAAAGTGCGCAGCCTGGGCCACGGTGCTGGGCGGCGCAGTTCGCAGAGTGGATGGCTGGGGACGTCCCCCGCACCTCCCCGTTCCCGCCGCGCCACTGACTTTCTGACTTCTTCACTTGTCAGCAAATCCCAGAGTTCAAATTGTGCACGCACCCGGCCCGCCGCCAGCAGCCCAGTCTGGCCGCGGCTCCAGATGTGCGGCCGCCGCGCGCCCCGCCGCGCAGACTAAACAACCGGCCGGGCCGAGCGGCGCGAGGCCAGCCCGGCGCTAATTGGGGTGCGGGGTCCGCAGTGAGGCCCGGCGAGGCCCAGCTCCGGCGGCCTTGGCCCCGCGCCCGACCCGGGCGGCCCTGGGACGGGGGAGGGGAGGGGAAGGGGGAGGAGGGGTGGGGAATGGGCGAGGAGGAAAAAGGGAGGGGCGGACGGGGCGGGACGGGGACTCCTCCAAGACAGGGCCGCGGGGACGCAGAGCGCGCCAGAAACCTTGAGAAGAATCAGATTGAGGAGACAGGCGCAACGAGGAGAGGAGACTGTAATCCCAGCGGAGAGGAGACTGTAATCCCAGCGTTCGGGAGGCCGAGGCAGGAGGATCAAAAGTCCAAGCCTAGCCTGGGCAACAGAGACAGAACCTATCTCAAAATAAAAAATAAAGGGCTGGGGATGGAGCGCAGTGGGAAGATCTGGATTCAAGCCCCAGTACAGATGGCTGGGCGCTCCCAGCAATTAGGAGGCTGAGGCACGAGGATCGCTGCGAGTTGGAAGCCAGACTGGGCTACAGAAGGCGTTCAAGGCTAACCTGGGCTAGATAGCGAGACCCTGTCTCAACCCCCTCTCTCCAAGAAAAGAAACTCTGGGAGGGAGGGAGGAGAGAGAGACTGACAGAGAGAGAGAGAGAAAGAGAGAGAGAGAGAGAGAGAGACCAAGACCGGGATAAGGAGGACACGGATGCAGCCTGCTGGCTGCCGCCCTCCGGGTGCCCGCCTCCCCGTTCCTCGTACTGCACCCTCTCCCCGCAATCTCACGTCTTGAATAAGTGATTCCTTTTAGACCGCGCGAAGCCGGGCCAGGCCTGGTGACTGCGCGGAGGAGGCGCCCGGGTCCCTCCCAGCCCACGTGCGCCGGGCCCCACCCGGGAAGCCAGGTTCGCAGCCGGCCCGGACCACCCGGGGCCCAGCCGGGCCGGGAGCGCAGGGCAGCAGCGGCCCCGCTCTGACAATCTTTCCTTTGTTTGTTTTCTTAAATCTGGGAGGCCCGAATTCCTGCCGGATTCCGTAGGTTTCGCTGGAGAAGGAGGGGCCCGCGTTCCCTCCTGCGGGGCCGGCTGTGGGGAGCGAGCGGCAGGTTCTGCCCGCCCCGCCGCCCGCCGGGCGAAGTTGGGGACAGAAAAGAAAAAGGGCCGAGCCCAGAAGAGCCCCAAAGAGAGGACGGGCTCACCCCACACCCCTCCTCCATCCGCACACTTCTGTCTCTCGGTCTGTCTCTGTCTCTCTGCATCTCTGTCTCTCTCTCTCTATTTTGGTCTCCAAAAACTTGAGCCTCATTAATTTCCAAAAAAAATTTCCCCCAATAAAAGGCAAACATGGAAAGAAAAACAAACTATTAGAAAATAGAGGAGGGAGGAAATGTTATTTAAAAGGTTAGCAGACCGCACCATTTTCCAATGATATTATATACTCCCAGCAGTATCCAAAATATATATGGGCCCTGGGCCAAGAATGTAAAAAAACTCTTTTTTTCTTTTTTAAACCCCCCTCACTTAGACACAACATCTGGAGTGGAGAGCGAACAAACGCGCCATTTATCACACTTAATCCTCCAACGAGGCAATCGGCAGTTGACTTCTGTTTTGCTAATTTAGCTGCTTTCAAGCGCCCGCCCCAGCCAGACCGGGAATTAAGTGTCACCGGCCCTGCCTGGCCTGTCCTCCCCCTTCCTGCTCGCGCCTCCCTGGGTCCTGGCGGGGGGGGGGGCATTAAAGAAGAAAGGAACTTTTTACCAATCCTGCCACCCCTGCCCACCGCACCCCGCCCGGTCCGCCAGCGGCCTCCCCTCGGGACTCCTGGGAGCCGAGGCCTTGAGGCCACAGGGAGCCACCTGGTCACCGCCTTCTAGGGTTGAGCAAGTGTGGCCGGCCACCTACCTGGCACTGCCTGGTGGCCAACCAGCTTGACCCCAGGGCCAGGGGAGGCTCGCGGTGCCCGGCGGAAGCAGCCCGGGCCGGCATGATTGAGGACAATGGGATCTTGTGAGCGCACAGGCGGCGAGAGAAGAAATCAGGGTAGTGGATGATTGAGGGTTAGTCAATAAGGCCCCGGGCCCGGGCCCAGCGGGGCAGCTGCCAGGGCAGGGCTGGCCCACGTATGCTTCCTGCCTCTGCACCCCCTCCGCTCCCCTCCCCTCCTCGGAGGCTGCCCAGGTCTCTCGGAGGACTCTGGAGCCCCGGGCACAGCCCCTTCTGGTTGGGACAGTGGAAGTGGGGGGACTGTGGTTCTGTCCCCAGGCCCTGCCAGCAGCAGAAGCCCCAGTGGAGATGTCCCAGCCCCACCTGCCTGCGCCTCTGTACTCCGATCAAGCTGCTCCAGCCCTGGCAGGGTCGTGCTGGGGTCCCTGGGCACAACCTGTGCTCCTAATCCAGCCCTGGCTCCCTGGCCCTGTCCCCACCAGGCTCTCATGATGGCCTCTAATGTCTTGGGAGGACCTGAGTTCTGGTCCTGTCCCGTGCAGGCCCAAATCATCCCAGGCCCACCCCTTAGGGCCATGGAATCTTCCATATAACCTCTTCTTCTTCTGACACGCACAGAGGAACTTGAAATGATCCTCCTGCCTCAGCCTCCCAAGAGCTGAGATTACAGGTGTGCTCCACCTGGGTGCACTCATTCCCTAGCAGTCCTTAAGCACCGCCAGGCCTGCAGAGATGAAGAAAGACAATGTCTGCCCTCAGGTGTCCTGGGGCCACAGACAGGCCCTCAGTGAATCCCAAGACAAGACCATGAAGAAGGCGGAGGGAGGTGTTACAGCAGTGTCAGGGGAGTCCCCAGTGGGTCTGGCTTGGAGATGAGCTGGGTTTGTAGCTGGGGGTTGAGACCAAAGGGTCCCGGCTCAGGGGGTGAGTTGCTGCCTCCCGCTGTGCCACCTCCTGTGGGATCATCTGGGGCCCCTTTGTGTCTCTGACTGAGCCCAGGTCCATCGTCCGGGGTGATCTCTAAATGACCCTTCTTCCTCCAGAGGGTGTGGCAGCGTGTGGGCCGGGCTGGGCGTGCTGGGGGTGGCCCTGCAGGTGCCATTGCCTCCCCTGGTTCCTGGCTCCTGCTGACTGGGCCCAGGAGACTGTTTTTTCTGCTCTGGTCTTGAGAAGCCAAGCAGGACAGGATGCGGAAGTCCCCCTTTATTACTGCAGCTCAGCCGCTGTTCACAAATGGTCTTCCAGCCTGGAGCTGGTGACTCTGGTTTGGGTTGAGTCTCAATTTGCTTTGTGTCCTTAGGCAAGACACAGCCCCTCTCTGGGCCTTGGACTCTTGGTAGGTACACTGAAGAGGACTGGCTTCTTTGCAGCCTCGGGTGTGTGTCTGAAGTGTTCTTTCTTCTTGCTTCCCTTGGCCGCCTTCCTCTCTGTCCCTTTCTTTTTCCACTGAGCAGCCGCAGGGACAGGCCTTTCCATCTGTCCCTGAAGACCTGGTGGGGCCCTGACCTTTGCCCTCTGACCTCTGGGAAAGTGAGAATGGCATCTCAGCTGGATGCAGAGAGCCAAATATGGGTCTTCTGTCCCCAGAGACGGGTGGGCTGTGTCTTCTTCTCACGCTCAGGAATAACAGGCTCAGAGGGAACAGAAAGGCAACTTTTGTCATCTCACTGACATGAAGCCGAGCCCGCCTCCCACACACACTGTCCGCACCTCGGAGGCCCTGAGCCTGGAGGCTGTGACAATCACCACATCAGGAGCTGTTTCCAGGGTCCCAGGGGCCCCTGAGCCAAGAGGAAGCTGCTAGGTTAGGAGAGAAGGGACAGAGGTGGGACAAAGGATGGGGAGTCCCCAAGCAGGTGCTGGGTGCCAGGCCCGGGGCTCGGGGGCAGAGGGTTTGGCAATATCCGTGCGTGGGCCTGGCTGCAGTGGCACCTGAACCGGGGCCAGGTCCTGGGGCAGAGAAGCAGGACGGAGGACACTGTGTGCTGGGTGTGGCGGAAGGGAGGGGACCTGGGGGTGGGCACAATGGGCTACTGTGTGCTCAGGAGTCTCCTTGCTGGTGGACTCTGGGTGTCCTCTTCCTCTAGTGACCCCTTATTGGGCTACAGCAACATTAAGAAAGATAGAAGCCAGATATGGTAGAGCACACCTGTAATCCCAGCACTCCAGAGGCTGAGGCAGGAGGATCACCATGAGTTCAAGGCCAGCATGAGCTACATAGCGAGTCTCACCAAACCAAAAACAAACACAAAAAGACCGATGGAGGCTGTAGCTGTGCATGCCTGGAGAAGGGGAAAATGTCTGCATCTCAGACCCTTCCGCTCGGGCCTATACCACACTGCACTACAGTGACAGCCCAGCCAAGTGACAAGAGGGAGACTCTGGCATGTGGAGTGTGGGTGAGGGGACTCTAACCAAGGCACGTAACCCTGGCCCTGGCTGCCTCACAGTGCCACATGCGCTGCGCAGTAAAGGGGATGAGTTTGCGTCTATTGTGACTCTGCTGCAAGGTCCTCCTCTGCCTGAGCCATCTCCCCACCCTAGGTCAAGCACAGGTAGAACTGGTGTTGGCCAATGTGGGAAGTTTTAGGGGCCAAGGACGGATTCAGGACTTAAATTTTGAGTATTCAGCCAGTTACCTATCATGCACGCATGATTCATCCAATCAACACAGGTGTGTGGTTTTGGCAGTACTGGGGCTTGAACTCAGGACCTTCACACTGAGCCACGTTCCCAGCTCTTTTTATTTATTTTATTTTGAGACAGGATCTTAGTACCTAAATTGCCTGGGTTGAGCTTGACTTTAAAGTGCTCCTAGCCGGGCGTGGTGGTGCAGGCTTTTAATCCCAGCACTCGGGAGGCTGAGGTAGGAGGAGCATTGTGAGTTCGAGGTCCGCTTGGGCTACAACATGAGCATAAGGCTGGTCTGAGCTACATAGTGCGACCCTGCCTCAAAAAAAATTAGGGCTGGGAGTTTGGCTCAATAGCTTAAGCGCCTGTCTGACAGGCGCAAGGTTGTGAGTTTGAGCCCTGGTGCCGGGGAGGCGGGGAAGTGCTCCTGCTCTAGACTTCTGGGTGCTGGGATTACAGGCTGCATCTTGACACGCTGCACATTCTGTCTTGAAATTTTTTTTTTTTTTTTGGTGGCACTGGGGATTGAACTCACAACCTCACACCTGCCAGGCAGGTGCTTAAGCCACTGAGCCAAACTCCCGCCCCAACTGCACATTCTGTCTTGATCACAGCTATACCTGGGCTGGTTTTGGTTGTGCTAACACTGTTTTCTCTTCTCTCTCTCAGGTAGCTAAGCTTCCTGTCAAATGCAGTGGTTAGTGGAAAGACAAAGGGGGTGGGCACACCTCTTGGTGTGAGCTATGAGTTCAGGGGAGCAGGATAGAGGGACATATAATGAACCCATGCTCACATCTCAAGAGAAAAGAGTGGGCTTGCCAGACCCAGAATCCTCCATCTATAAAATCCTCGGGAAGGACTCTTATTGGCAGATCTTGGGTCATGTGACCACTCTTGGGCAAATCAGGCGACTAGGAAATTCGGGTGTGATGATTGGCTAGGTCTGGTTGAGGTGGGAGGAGCCAAGGAGCTATGATTGATAGCTCCATACGCTGAGGGAGCAGGTTTTCTGCAGAGTTCCCAGGAGTGGACACACAGACAACTGGCTCTGCACACTCAGAAGGCAGAGGAGGCATTGGAATTAACTTAGCGTAGCTTGAACCCTAGTCTGAGATTCTGATTTTTCTTTTTTTGAGACAGAGGCTCACTTTGTAGTTCAGACTGGCCTTGAACTCACTATGTAGCCCAGAGTGGCCTGGAACTTGAGATCCTACTGTCTCAGCCTCCCAAGTGCTGGGATTACAAGCATGTATCACCACGTCTGGCTGGGAGAAGGTTTTTTATTTATAGCACACCTGGCTATATTTGGAAAATTCAAATTTCATAGGCTTCTAAGATAATTCACAGATGCCAGGGCTGGGAATGTAGCTCAGTGGTCCAGTGCTTGCCTGGCATGTGTGAGGCTCTGGGCTCCATCGCCAGCACTGCCAGAAAGAAAAAAGAGGTCAGATGCCTTTGGCCTTGCTGTGGGCCGTTGTCCATCCTTATTGACCACCCCTCCCTGGTGTTCCAGCTCCTCTGATTCCAGGGTCATCCGTGCAGGGATGGAGGATGGGGTTGGAAGTAGAAGTAACTGGAGACCTAAAGAGGTGCAACCTATCCTGCCCAGTCTGCTTTCCTGAACAATGGATCCGCTGCTGTCACTAGGTGGAGGGTGTGTGTGCGGGCACACAGACCTGCAAGACACATGAAGCTCCCTGCCCTTCCCCTGGGTGACCCCCGACCATCCAGGGCTGCTGGGCTCCCAGGAAACCTGCCCGGAGCCAGGGCTGTAGTCTTGTCCTCCCAGCGCCCCGGGACTGATTTCCGGCTCAGCACGCGTCTGTTTCTTGCTACCTTGCCTGTGGATTCCTGCAGGCAGGAGCTGTGTTTTTTTTTTTTTTTTTTTTTTTTTTTTTGCGGCACCAGGGATCGAACTCACAACCTTGCACCTGCCAGGGCAGGCGCTTAAGCCGCTGAGCCAAACTCCTGGCCTTGGCAGGAGCTGTCTTCTTGCCTCTGTGTCTCCAGTGCTCAGAAATTGGCCCCAAGGAGGTGTCCAGAGATGGATTAGTGCAGGAGGAGAGGGCAGGTGGCTATCCTGGGCTCCTTTTAGCCCAGGTAACAACTGTTACCATTACTGTTTATTAAGCCATTAAAATGCTTATATTCTTGCCTACTCAGGAGGCTGAGGCAGGAGGATGGAAAATTCCAGGGCAGTCTGAGCAATGTAGTGATACCATCTCAAAAGATAAGGGTTGTGGTGGTGGTACACACCTGTAACCCCGGCACTCTGGGAGGCTGAGGCAAGGGGACCACAAGTTCGAGCCCAGCTTAAGCAATTTATTGACTTAGAGAGATCCTGTCTCAAAATTAAAAATAAATAAATAAAAAGGGTTAGGGATGTAACCCTAGGCTCAGTCCCTAGCACTGCCAAAATAAATAGATAAACTATATTAAATTAAAGATAAACACAAAGAAAAAGCTCAGGGATAGTGTGCTCCTAGAAAAAAAAAAAGTACCAGAAAAAAATATCAAACTCATCCTAGAGCTTGTTCATTCATACAATTTTTTATTTTTATTTTTATTTTTGTGGCACCGGGGATCAAACTCACAACCTCGTGCCTGCCAGACAGGTGTTTAAGCCACTGAGCCAAACTCCCAGCCCTGATATAAACCTTTGAACAAGCCTATGTCCTAGAGACTATGTCTTGTTCATATATATATATATATATATATATACACACATATATATATTTATATATTTGAGTCAGGGTCTCACTATGTAGTCCAGGCTGGTCCTGAACTGAAAGCGATCCTCCTGCCTCAGCCTCCCACAGTGCAGGGATTATAGGCGTGTGCCACCACGCCTGGCCTTGCTCCCATTTTACGGATGAGAAACTGAGGCTCTGAGGATTGAAGCCCATGGTCATACAGCATGTAGACAGAAGCAATGGGAATGCATGTTGAATCACGTAAGGTGACCCAGTTGGAGGGAGAGACCTGCCTGCTTCTGCCTCCCATCCCAGGCTACCCTGAAGAGGGTAAGGAAGCTCCTGGGAGGCAGAGAAGGCCCCGGAGATAAAGCTGAGGTGGGGAGCAGCGGGGAGGGCCCGGCTGGCTCTGTCTGGTCACAGAGGGGCTGAAGATCACCGGGAAGTTCAAGGGGCCTGGGGTCCAGGGGCCTGGCCGGGTGACGGTGACGGAAGGGCAGGAGCAGGGGGCGGAGGGGCAGGGTCTTCCCGGCTGGGCTGGAAGGCGGCCTGCGGGTCGCTCCGGCGGGGCTGGGGGTGTTTAATATTAATAGTAATGACTGCGGCGGGAAGATAATAGGGTTCAGCCAGATTAGGAGGGGTAAGCGCTTATCTGCGGCTGTGAGACACACGCCTTTCACCTGCTCCTTTAATATCCCCCTCTTTCATTCCGCCGCCCACCCCTCCCACCAGCCTAGAACAAAGCGGGTATTATGGGCCGGGGTGTTTTCAGGCTGCTGCCGAGAGCCCCCTCCCCCGCGGCGGGAACGAGGCTTTCTCCTCCTGCGGGAGATTAGCACAGTTTGACAAGGCGCTGAACTCTGGGAGGGGGAAGTGGGGTCTCCTCCGGGAGCCCCCGGAGTGCAGCCCCGAGGAACGGATACCGCAGCCGCCGCCGCCGCCACCGCGGAGAGGGACCCCCAGCGTCAGGCCGGGCAGGAAGGGCTGCAGGATGGGGGGCGGGCGGGGGGCGCGAGAGAGGCTGCATGGACGGCTGCGCGGCATAAAGACGCACGTGCGCGCTTGGCACCGACGCGGGGAGCCGGCGAGACAAAGGCAGAGAGGAGACACAGCCACAGAGCCACCCAAGGGAGCGCAGGGAGAAGGACGGCAATGGAAGGAGCGGCAGGAAGCCGGGACAAGGGGGCTCTGAAGGGACAGGGAGATTGCGCTGCCTCTGCCACCTGGCCTTGGGCCGAAGGAACTAGGCAGCTCAGGAGAGGACGCTGTGTGGCCTCTGGGGGCTGGGGAGAGAGGTGGAGGTGAAACTGGTCCAGAGGACCCTCTGTGGGTCCCTGGTGAGGAGCCGCAGCCCTACAGGGACCGATCGGTGGGGCTGTGGGGGAGGGGACTCAGCAGAGGGAGGCCTTGGGGGTTTGCATGGAAACAGGATCCTCGCTGGCTGGCATGGGGGTGCACACCCTGTCATCCAGCACTCTGGGAGGCTGAGGCAAGAAGACTGCAAGTTCAAGTCCAGCGTGGGCCACCGAGCGACTTACCGATCCTGTTAAAAAATTTAAAAAGGGTCGAAGTTGTAACTCCGTGTAGAGGCCCTGGGTTTAGTCCCCAGCGCTGAAAAACAAACAAAGATCCACAAATTATGCAGGAGGCCGGATGGAGAGGAGGAAGTAAGGGCCACTTCACCAGCGTGACGCCCGCCTGTCTCCGTGCCGCAGAGGCTCGGGGCACAGTCACGAGCAAGTGGGCTGCTGGACCCAGACGGCCCTGGGTTCAAATCTCTCAGCTCTGCTGCTGCGTGACTGCGGGGATGGGGCCCACCCCAGCCCAGCCCCGCGTTCCCATCTGTGAAGCGGGAACAATCGTAGCGCCTCCCTTGAGCCAGGCTGCGGGTCAGTCCAAGCCCGGAGAAGAGCATCGGAGGGTTTGCCCGGCCTGTTCCTAGTTGTTGTGCAAATGTAGTTTCATTTAACCTCCAGGCGGCCTGCCCAATGCCAACTGAACATCATGGCATTGCCAGCCGGTGACCAGGGGGTGGAACTGAGGGTGGTGGGACTCCAGACACCGGGGGTCACTCGCCAGGCTCTGTCACCGGCCTTATTGCCACCAGGCCTGGTGTAATCCCAGCACTATAGGAGGCTGAGGCAGGAGGGGCTCCCTAGCCTTTGGGGGAGGGGTCTAATATGTATTTATTTATTTATTGTTCGTTTGAGACAGGGTCTTGCTAAGTAGCCCAGCAACTAACTTCTGTTGGCAGAAGTTAGAAGTGGGAAAGAGCAGAGTAGGGGGGCTCCTGGGGGTGGCGACTTCCTCGCATGTCCCTCTGCGCCCTGCGGTCGGGAGGCCCGAGTGCTGGGCACGGCCTCTTCTCCCCCGGGTCCGCCCACCCGATCCGCGGCCGGTCCCTGCGCTGTGTGACCACCCGCTGCGGCCTGGCGGGGATCCTGCACGAGCCCCGGTGCTGGGGGCCCGGCACCGCCACCCGCGGCCCCTCCCTGGGCCCCCGAGCGCCTCTGCAACCGAATCTCGCCCCGGCCGCCCCACGCACCTGACTCCCTCCCGGGCCCCCGGGCTTGGTCGCTTCCTGTCTGGGCCTCGGTAACCCCCTGAAATCCCGGCCTCCGAATGCTGATTAAGCCGTTCGCAAATCCAGGGCTGAACCGCAGGGTGAGTTTAATAAAGCCGAGGACAGAAGCCATTCATCACGGCAGGCGGGCGGGCGGCTCACACCCTGCGGCGCCCCGCCTGCCTTCCACGGGGCCGCCCTGCCCTGCCCGTGCGGCCACGCTGCCTCTCCTGTCCCCGTCACCGCCCCCGTCCCCAACCCGCTCAGGACAGCGCGGCTCACTGTGGACGGGGGAGCGGCTGGAAAGCAGAGGTCCCCTAACTCCTGGGACCCCCAAGGCCTCAACTTCTGGGCGCCTTAAGGGTGGAGGATGCATCCTCTGTCACCAAGATAAATCATATTTTAATGCAATAATTTAGTTTTTTTGTTTGTTTGTTTTTGAGATGGGTCTTCCTATGTACCTCAGGGTGGCCTTGAACTTGTGACCCTCCTGCCTCAGCCTCACCTGACCTGTCCCAGCTTCCCCAGCTGCTCATGTCCTCCTTGTTCTCTGTCTCTGCAGTCTGCTCTCCACACATGTGCAGGGGGACCAGGCCAGTGCTGGCTCTCAACCTCAATATTCCCCGTTTCCCAGGGAGGAAATTCTAGGCTCTGTGAGCATAGCCATGGGGGCTGATGTGATCAGCCCCCTCTCTAGTAGAATTCTTATTCTCTTTTGCTCCCTGGATTCTGGCCTCATCGGCAGGCTGAGCACTCTCCTAGCCCAGGGCCTTTGCACTTGTAGCTCACTCTGCCAACATTCTTACCCCAGATATTCACAGGGCTCCTCCCCTCACTTCCTTCAGGAATTAGTTCAGCTATCTCCTTGCCACTATATGCAAAATTAATGGGAGCCAGGCATGGTAGCAGATGCCTATAATCCTAGCACTCAGAAGGCTGAGGCAGGAGGATCTTGAATTTGAGGCCAATCTGGATTACACTGTAAGACCCTGTCACAAAACAAACAAACAAAACATAGGATTGTTCCCCATAACCCTCACTGTCCCCTTTGCTCTGTGTCCTTTTTCTTTTTTGGCTTGTTTCTTGAGGGCAGAAATCGTCACTGAGTTTTGTGGCACAAGTGTCTGGTGTGCAGTAGAGACAGTCTGCCGGGCTACTTGATGTGGACTCACAGACGCCAGTGTTGGAACACAAGCCTCCTGGGTCTGTCTGCTGGGGTAGCGCTGACTCTTTTCTTGTTTTCCCTCCTTCTTTACCCATCCCCCTCTCTTTCTGTTTTTCAAGCTTTCACTCTGCAGTTCAGGCTGGCCTCAAATATGCCTTGTAACCCAGGCTGGTCTCGAACTTGCAACAATCCTCCTGCTTCAACCTCCCGAGTGCTAGGATGATAGACATGTGCCACCACACCTGGCTTCTTCCTTATTTCTTACTGATTGATTGGTACTGGGGATTATACCACTGAGTTAACACCCCAGCTCTCTTTATTTTTTTATTTTGAGACAAAGTCTGAATTCCCCAGACTGACATCTAACTTTTGATCCTCCTGCCTCAGCCTCCCAAGTAGCTGGGATTATAGTTGTGGCCACCACGCCCAGCTTGCATTGACTTCTTTGCCCACTTTTTAGACACTAGGATTTGAGTCTTCTCTGACAGCCTAAGTTTGTTGGTGGAATCAGACCATCTCGGCTCAGATCTTGGCCTTACTATTTCTAGATGGCTCATGCGATGCCCTAGCTGTCCTTTGTTGCAGCCATAAAGTGGGGACAATTACAGTCCCTCCCTCTCAGGGTTGTTGTGAAATGAACACACCCTGTCCAGAGACTCAAAAGCACCTAAAATACTGCACACATCTTGGCTGGGTTTATCGCCACTAGTGGCAGAAGAGATATGGAGGATTCTAGATTGTTATAATTGCCTCTTTGTGTTATACCTCGTACACCGCTTTTGTTTGTTTGTTTTTTTCTTTTTCTTTTTTTTTCTTAGACACGGTATCCATATACAGTTCATGCCGGCCTTGAACTCACTGTGCACCCCAGGCTAACCTCAAACTCTCAAGGATCCTCCTGCCTCAGCCTCCTAAGTGCTGGGATTACAGACATGCACCACCAAACCCGGCTCAAATACACTTATTTATGAACAACAGCAGACACAAACCTCCTCCCTGCTACCGCTCCCTGGCCAACGTCCCCTTCGCTGGCTCCTGGTCCCACTGGAGCCGGCCTGAGCCGACGCCTGCTGTTCACAGCCAGATGCAGGGGCTGGCGCGAGAGCCCAGCTTGGGGCTGGGCCGGGGCCAGGGCGCCATCTGGCATCCATTACCCACAGTGGCTGCCGAGTGGACTCCTCCTGCCACTCACCTATCTGCTGGGGTGACAAAGGAGATGGGAAAAAGGTTTTCACAGCTGGAATAAATTGAGGGGAAGTGGAGGGGGGGCAAAAAGAGACAAAAACAACACTGAACTCGAGATGGAAAAAAAGACAGTGTTCGGGGAGGTAATGCAGGAAATATGCGCGTGTGCATGTGTGTGTCTGGGGGAGGTGTGAGCGGGAGCCCGTGTTTGCACACACGCGTCTGCCCAGGTGTGAATGTAAGCATGCATTTGCATGCAGATCCCGGGTAAGGGTGATTGTATGCACCTATGTGTGCATGTTTGGGACAAGTGCGCGTGCGTGGCGATTGGCAAATCCACCGTGCCCATTTAATTAGAGCTGTTTAGAGCATTGCTTATTTCTGCAGCTGCCCATACCTTCTGCAGACCGGGCAGAGGGGCACACGCCTGTCAGCCCAGCACGCTGGGAGGCTGAGGCAAGAGGATAGCAAGTTCAAGCTCAGACCGGGCAATCTAGCGATTTAGCAGGAGTCTGTCTCAAAATAAAGTGTTTAAAAAGGGCTGGGGATGGAACCCTGAGCGAAGGCCCTGGGTTCAACCTCCCAGTACTGCAAAAGAAAAAGAAAAGGAGGCCCAACTTGAGGAAGGAGAAGGAGGCCGAAGAGAGGGGCGGGCAGGAGGGAAGCAGAGTGAAGCCGGGGTCGGAGCATGAAAGGGCGAGGAAGGGAAGGAGGAGGAAGGAAGGGAACGGCAGCGGACGTGGAGGAGGAGAAGCTGGGCCGGGACGCACCAGTGGCTGCACCTTCGGCCCCTCGTCTGGGGCCGGGACCTGGTCCCTCCCCGCCCCGCACACCCCTGCCCCGTCCCCTCCTCCCCGACCCTCTGCCCAGGACCAGCACGGCTGGGCTCTCCACAGCTGCTCAGCGGGCACCGGTCAGCAGGGCCGCGAGCCACTCTGGAATGGCCGGCGAGGTGCGGGGTGGCCGCCGGGGTGAGGCCATGGCCTGTCGGAATCCTGTCCCCGGAGAGTCCATTAAAGCCCCCAGTGGTGCAGCACAGGGGGATCATTACGTTTTAGGGCCTCGGGCCTTGGGGAGGAGGTGCAGTGTCTCGGGTGTCTGTGGCCTCTTGGTTCATGTGGCAGCCAGGAGGGGACCGAGCAGCCAGGCCGAGGAGAGTGGCCAAGGCCTTTGAAAGACTGCAGGGCCAGGGGGCGGGGTCAGAGACAGCCCAGGGCCCAAGACCCCTCTTCGTGTCCCAACCAGCGGCCCTCAAACTTTATCTACTTTTTTTTTTAACAGTTTTTATTTTTTATTTTATTTTATTTTTTTTGCGGTACCGGGGATCGAAATCAACCTCGCACCTGCCAGGGCAGGTGCTTAAGCCACTGAGCCGAACTCCCGGCCCTGGTCTTTTTTTTTGAGGCAGGGTGGCACTGTGTAGCTCAGGCCGGCCTTGCACTCCCGTTGTAGCCCAAGCCGGCCTGGAACTCACAACGCTCCTCCTATCTCAGCTTCCCGAGTGCTGGGATTAAAGGCGTGCGCCACCACGCCCAGCTTTTAACAGTTTATTTTTTGGTACCGGGAATCGAATACAGTTTTGATTTTTGAGATGGGGTCTTGGTGTAGCCCAGGCTGGCCTCAAACTCCCTGCGCTCCTCCTGCCTTCGCCTCCCGGGTGCCGGGATCACAGGCGTGCGCCACCACGCCCGGCCCGAGAGCTATGCCACTTGGGGGACATCGATCTTCCTAGCCATTCCCCGTGGGGAGCGGGGCGGTGGCTGATCCCTCTGCTCCCCATGGCTCTCGGTGTCCCACCCCCCGTGGGCCTCCTCCTGGTCCCCTCTGACCTCCCTCTCTCCTCTGCGCATGGGGACACCAGCATCCCTCGCTGGCTGCTTTGGGGGTGCTTAGCCCAGGGCCGCAGGGAGGGCTCCCTGCCTGTGACTTGCAACTGTCATTGTCACCCACTGCAAGGCCCCTGCCGCAGCTGACTCAGGGGGGCGTCACCCGGAGGGGCCGCATGGTCTGGAGGGGAAAGGATGCTGAGAGACAGTGTCCCCAAGGCTCCTCCGAAGCTATGACCTGGGGACAGCAGTTTCTGTTCAGTTTCGTTCAGTTCTGTAGACATTGACGGTGAGCACCGTGAGCCTCCCCTGATTCCTCCTCTTGGCCCAGCTGGCACACGCACTGCGCACACTCATGCCCACGTGTGTCGGTGCACAGTGGGCTACAGCTGGTCCCCGCACCTCCCTTGCCCTCATGGGCACCTGACACAGGTGAGCCCCCCGCACAGGTCACCTTGCAGAGGTGTGTCGGTGGGCATGATCCCAGGCACGAGCTAAGCCCTCACAAGCACAGGCTCAGGAGCCAGGGCCCCATCAAATTCCCACCCTGCCACGAAGTCACTCTGAACTGGCAGTTTAACCTTCCCGTGCCTCAGTTTCCTCCTCTGTAAAGTGGGGGTGTTGATGGCACCACCTTGTGGGGTCAGCGTGAGGCTGAAACAGGACTGCACCCCTGGCTCAGCTGATGGCGCTGATGACCTGATGGGATGTGTGGGACTGGTCCCCAGCAGGGACCACACAGTGTTTGAGGGTCCCCAAGAGGGTACCAGGGAACGTGGGGTGTCCCTCTTTATCCACTCAGCCCCCTGGGACTTGGGAGCCAATCTGCGTGTTAGCTACCTCCACAGAGCCCTGCAATCCACCTGCAGTCGGGGGGCCCAGCCCCAACACCTTCTTCTCTAACGCTGATCCCTGCCCACGTGCTGGGGACCAGAGTCAGAAGGCTGAGTGGGGCCCAGAGCCTGTCCCAGAGACGCCCCTGACATGGGGGGATGCACGGTCAATGGCAGGGAGGTGGCGGGGGGCAGCCCTGCTGCAGGGCAGGGCTGGTGGGGGTCGGGGGGTAGGGACGGTGCTGGGGAAGGTGAGCATGGGGAGCAAAGCCACTCTGGGGGGTCCTGGAGGCTCTATTCCTGGCTGCCATGGAGGGCTCCTCCCCTGCGCCTCCCCACCAGCCAGCGGTTCTTTACTGTTATTTCCTGAGGCTCAGTAAGGCAGCTGGAGTTTGGGGGGAATGGCAGAGCTGGGGCCGCGTCCCAGGGCTTCCGCCTCCACCCCCAGCATCCCTGTGTGCGTCCTGTGTCTGCCACAGCGGCGCGGACACGGTGGCCCCAGGAACCAAGGGGGAGCTTTGATGCCAGGAGACAGAGCTCACAGGAGAGGCAGGTTCAGATGTCACCCTAAGTCCCTCCCCCAGGTCACCCACCACTCTGGCCACTTATGCCACGGTTCCAGTTTGCCCTCAGATCTACACCACTTCCTTCCCTCTCTCCTCCGCTCCTCCTTCTCCTCCTCCTCTTCTTCCTTTTCTTCCTCTTCCTCCACTTCCTTCACACTTCGTTCTGTTTTGTGACAGGGTCTTGCTATGTAGTCCAGGCTGGCCCGGAACTCATGGCCATCGGCCATCCTCCTGCCTCAGCCTCCCAAATGCTGGGATGATAGGTGTGCACCACTGTGCCCTCCCTTCACACTTCTGTGAAATATTTTTTTTTCCAGTGCTAAGGATGGAACCCAGGTCCTAGCACATGCCAGGCAAGGGCTCCACCACTGAGCTACCTCCGTAGCTCCCACTCACAGTTTTATAGACACAGAACACAGGTTGAGCACCCCTGTCCCAAAAACCCCTGGGCGGATGGGTGGCCTCTAAGGGACTGAGTAACACTCAAAATGTTTAGGATCTCAGTGCATTTCAGATTTCTAGTTTTCAAACCGGAGGTGTCCAACCAACCAGTAGTGTACACAAGTCTTCCCGAATCCAAACAACTCAACCTGAACTACTTCCAGCTCTGAGCATTGTCGATAAGGGATACTCAGCCCGCGTCAGCCTAGAAGGTGCATTAATCATGAGTGTGTGTACAGCTTTTTTTTTGTTTTATTTTTTTGCAGCACCGGCATTGAACTCACAACCTTGCACCTGCCAGACAGGCGCTTAAGCCACTGAGCCAAATTCCTGGCCCTTGTTTTTTGAGGCAGGGTCACACTGTGTAGCTCAAGCCAGCCTTGTGCTTGCGTTGTAGCCCAAGCCGGCCTCGAACTCACAATGCTCCACCTACCTCAGCCTCCTGAGTGCTGAGATTAAAGACGTGCGCCACCATGTCCAGCTACAAGCATGCCTTTGAAGGGTCACTTGACCGCTGGGGGAGGACAGCCTGAAGGAGGAGCCAACTTGGTGATTTGTGTCTTTCCTGCTTTTTTGTATTCTCTTGTCAAGAAAACACCGCCAACCTGGAAGTTGTGAAGCTATTCTACGCTTTCTTCTAGAAGCTTTTCTGCTCAACAGCTCACACTGGGACACATCACCCATCTGGAGTTGATTTTGCTTACGCCATGAGGTAGGGGTCAAGATTCCTGTTTAAAACGCAGGCTAGCAGCATCTTGACCTCCGACCCATCCACTCCAGGCGAAAGGTCTACTTCAGGCAAGAGGCGCTTTTGTGGCCAAATGTGTCCTTTGAGAGCTGAATTCAGGAGCAGGTTCTGACCTCTGCGGGGGTCAGGGATGGGCTGTCAACATGGGAGGTCTGAACCGTGCCCGGCATCTCTGAGGAAGGGCCTGGCAGAAGAG
>RJWM01037470.1:0-17411 GCA_004363535.1 Dasyprocta punctata
CCGCCTTTTCGTCTTTCCCCATAGTTACTCCATGGATCTTACAGATTTAATAATTTTTAATGCATCCATCTGCCCAGTGTCTGTCTTACATTGAATTCCGTGTGCGTGTATTAAATGGCCTACTAGCCATCTCCTCCTAACTTTCTCAAAGCTGAGCTCGCGCGTCTGATCACATCCCAGTAAGCGTCAGCACCGTCTCTGCAGTTACTCGGGTGAAACAGCAGATACCTCGACGAGTCTTTGTTCTTTGTCTCTCCTGTGCTGTACATAGTGTGTCAGGCTGTCCCGTGAGCACTGTTCTCCAGGGAGAACCAGGAGGCGATGGGTGGGTAGGCGGGGCACGGGGCATTAATTAGGGGCTGGGTTAGGTTCACGTGGTTACGGAGGCTGAGAAGTCATGGCAGCTTCTGCTGCCTGTTCCTCCCACCGGATCTCTCCTCTGGTGTCCGTGTTACTCTCTGCCATTTTCCAGTTCCCTTCCTGTTGGTTTTCTCTTACCATCCTATGTGCTGTGTTTAATGTATTACACTTAGTTCTTACTGCTCTCACTTGAATTACTGAATAATGGGGAGATACATTGTGTTTGTGTTTTACACCGTGAGCGAAAGCAAGAGGCTTGCTGTGTTGTGGGATCTCAGTAAATACCGGGGGAGTGAAGGATTCACTAAGGTTAGCAGATCCATCGGGTCACCGGGGCTGCAGCCTGATTTCGGAGCCTCCCACCAGGCAGATCTGCATGCGCACTCATCAGACTTGGGGTCCACAGGTGTGGGCACCCCTCCCGTGATCCTTTGCAGCCTGCTGCAGGTGTGTGTGGCAGTCACATTTGGAGTTTTCCCCACCCACCGCACTAGCAGTTCCCCCAGATGGCTGTTGGAGAACACACCCGGGGGTTCCTCCCTCACCAAATGCACTCTGCGCCTCTGGTCTCGCTCACATCCACTTCTGACTTTCAGGGCACAGCTGAAGAAAGCAAATTCCTGTGAGCTTCTGCACTGCCCCCGAGCATTCCTTATTCCTTATTGGTCGTGGTGCTTTGGTTGTTAGGACCTCCCTTGGGATGTTGGAAAATACTACAGCTTCTGTAACATCACCTGAGACCCCCGTGCAGAAGTTCTCGGTTTCTGGCCTAAGCAACTGAATTCTGGTTCCTAAGGCTTAGTGTGTCCTGGTGGGAGTGTGGCTGTGCAAGGGTGTCCACGTGTAGTATGAATAGTCCTTTGTGAGCTGTGCAATGGCCTTGTTGCGTTACGCACGGGAGTGCATTTGCTCCTGCAACTCGAGGTTCCCATTCCTGTTGGCGGAGACTTGGGAGTTTCTCAGCACAGAGGTACCCACTCCGTGAGTCAGCTTGGGACTTAGGAGAGTGGCTTTCCTCAAACTGCATCAGTGAAATCTGTCTCCCGTGTTCTTTTCGGCAAGAACCTACCACGGGCCTGGTATATCCTTTACTTCATTTAGTTTCGGGATGGTTTGCACTTTGATCTGGGGTTGTTTGTGGAGCATGAAGTTTAGAAGTGAGTACTTTAGCAAGGCTTTTCAACTTTCAGCTATATGGAGGCTAGCTGGTTGCATAGTAGTCTCTTAACTGTGCTGTGTTATGGAATAGAACTAGGTAGAGAATTCTCAGCCCCAGAAATACCGACTTGTTTTTGTCCCTCAACAGTTTCATCTTTGTCTTTACCCATTTAATAAAGCCAGACAGTAAAGCATAGTAGCATCATTCAGATTCCAAACAAGAATTTCTTTATGATTTCTTCAGACATTCTTCCATTTAGTATTTCTGGTTTGTGTAGCCAGTTAAAAATAACAAATGCTTCATTCTGTTTTTAGATAATCTGGAGAGTAAGAAAGTTGTTCTGAAATAAGTAGTATCATCATTTTTCTGTGGTAGCAGCTGTGTGGGAGAATCCTGATCCACCCTGTTTATACAATACACACATATAGATTTGATTCAATTTGTGATTTGCCAAGTATACAAGAAGCAAGTGGTATTATTTGTACCAGATACCAGTCTACACTTATTCAGAACAAAGCACCAGAAGTGTCACTTTGCTAATTTTTTTTCAGTGACTTATGCTTTTAAAAATTATAACCCATTTTGATGTGGGGAAGCCCTATAAGAGAAAAAGAGGGTGAATACAGTGGTGGATGGTGCAGCTTTTAGCAGAAGGGAGCTGAGCTTTTGATCGTTATGTGTATAGGGTTCTTGGGCTCCTGTCAGGGATGGAAGGGCACCTGTGCCTTCACGTGCATGTTGGAGAGGCGTTCCGTTACGTGGTGTCCAGTGTCCAGGGAGGAGGGAGGAGCAGGGGTGATGATGGTACTGTTCAGAGTGGGTAGAAATTCACATTTGCTAATAAGCTGTCAGAACAGCTTTGTTCTCAAAGTAAACTTATACTAACATACTGGAAAACATGACTAACTTACTGGAAAACATGACTATTACACCTTAATAGTCGTGTACCTTAATTCTGCCAAGCTATTTTAAAAACAAATTGATGGTTGCCGGGCATGGTGGTGCACGCTTGTAATCCCAGCACTCGGGAGGCTGAGGCAGGAGGATCGTTGCAAGTTTGAGACCAGCCTGGGCTACAAAATGGGCTGAAGGCCAGCCTGGACTGTAGAGCAAAACCCTGTCTCAAAAAGACCCCCCCCAAAAAAAGTGGGTATTTGTATCATATTAAAGAAATTTTAAAAATGAAACAGTATACTGCCGGTTACATGTGGGCAAGGCTCCAAGGGCCTGGACTGATGCAGGCAAGTAGGAGCTTTCTGGGGGAACACAGTCCTGTCCAGCTTTCACTTCCTCTCATCTGTCGCTCCTTCTGCTCCCGCCACCCCACCTGTCTGTGCCCGTGTGCACACACACCTGTGTCTTTTGAGCACATGCTCGTCACTTCCTTGGGGTTATTCTTGAGCTGCATTCACATGTGGTAGAAGAGTAAGATAGCGTGACAGTCTCTTGGGGCTCGTCGTTAAGTTGCCCTCCGTTAAACGCTGCAGCTCACGCAGCCTCGGCAGTGGAGGCTGCAGCCTCTTGGCGCCCTGCAAAGCCTCGGGAGGGAGGGAGACTGTTTTGCTGGGGTGAGGCTGAGTATCATTCGCGTGTTTAGTAGAGGTTTTGTCTTCTTTCGTGAATTGCTCACTCGGCATTTGCCCCACACTCGCGTCCTAGCGCTGGCCGTGCAGATTTGCAGGAGCTTCTCACGCAGCGACTCCGCACCCCTTCCTCGCGGCTCGTGTGTGCACGTGCGTGTGCGATGTTCCTTCCCAATACGGGCAAAGCCCCCCTCGCCCTGGGTGTGCGGGGTCCATGTGGCAGGCACTGTGCGGAGCTGCGGTCTCTGCTGCCTGGTGGTGCCCGTCAATATCACAGGCCAGAAAAAAATGTTCCTCTGCCAAGGTCAGTTCCACCCCGAGGCCGGCTGGGTGGTTTTCTGCTGAGTCCGTTCAGTGAGGTGAGGTGGACCTGGAGGGACGCGTGGATCTCGGGAACAGTTAGACACAGGACGCATCCGATCTCGGTGCAGACTGTGTCCACCGCCTCGGAGAGGTTTCTCCTGCTCCTTTCCCTCCTCCCCACCCCCTGCGCTGGACAGTCAGTACTCAGCTTCCCTTTTCTTGCCTGTCTTGTTCTGCCTTTCCTGCCCTGTTCGGCTTGCTGAGCACAGCGAGTTTTAGGTGCGTGCACGATGTCGCGTGAATCCGTCCATCGGAAGCCGTCTCTCTCCATCCATGGGGAGCAGCGCCCCTTCGGATGTCAGCCAGCTTAGGTCACTGCCACAAACAGCAGAGACAAATCAGCGCCTTAGGAGGGGACAGTCATTTCGGCTCATAGTTGGAGAGGTTTCAGCCCACTGCTGTGTGACCCTGTGCCTACCCTGTGGCAGCTGGGAAGCAAACACAGGGAGGGACTGGGGTCCCAGGTCCCCCCAGGGACCTAACTTCTCCCACCAGGCCACAGCAGCACGAGGGCCGGTGGAGCACGGAGCTGGAGCTCGCTGTTGCCACACCTCGGCGTGTGCCACGACTCTCCTCAGCTCGTGCGGGTCTCGTGAACCTTCTCATTCAAGTCTCCCGTGGGCCTGCATCCCCCTCCAGGGTCAGATTCCCCACGGCACATGCGGGTAGCTCCCTGCTGACCCTGTCCTCAGCGGCGGCGTCTCCCGTTGTCTCTGGAATACCAGGCTTTGTTCTCAGCCTTGACTCTAGGTGTGGGGAGACCTGAGGGCGTTGTTCCAGGATTGTTTCAGCTATCGTGGGCTCCTTGCTTTGCTGTCTAAATTTTAGAGTTGATTTGTTAAAGTCTGTGAAAAAGCCTTCGGACATTGGTACGTAGGATTGCGTTGTATCCCCTTATCAATTTGGGCAAAGTTGACAACTGAATTATAGAGCCAGCCGATTTATAAACATAGTATGTCTCTCAACTTACATGTTCTTTAATTTCTCTGAGCCATGTTCTATCACTTGTGTAAATGGTCTTTTGTAACTCTTATTCCTAATATTTTGCTTTGTGACAATGTTAAAAATGAAAAAATCTCAATTTCATTTTCTAATTCTTTGCTACTACTGTATAAACATTCACTTGATTTTTAAAAACTTCCGATATGGTGTTCCGTGACATTTAAATCCACCTTTTTAAAAAATTGGTTGTGTATAAATTCTTTTATTTTCTAAGTAAAAGAAAAAAAAAGAAAGAAAGAATGGATGTTGATTTTCCTCTCTCTTTTTCCCTCAACATTTTTTTAATTGCAAACCTTCTGAGATGTATGACCGGGGCAGATTCCGGCAAACATTCCTGTGCTGTCATTTCACTGTTCATCCGGCCGTCTTTCCACCTGTCCATCTTGTTGACAGGTGTAATTATGGAAGGGAAGAGATTGATATACTTCTCCCTCAAAATTGTAGTCAGCGTGCGTATCATTGACTAGGATTCTGTATTTTTTTAGTTTTTCCTTTTACTGTAAGACTGTCCGACAGTGCAGTGTACAGATCTTACAAACTGACCAGTTGCTGAACTTGACAAATGTATCAACCCGTGTGACCCAGAGGCGGTTAAAGGCAGGAGGCTGTCAGTCACCCCAGGAGGTTCTCTTGGGTCCCTCTCAGTCAAATCTCTACACACTTTTATTCATTTGTTGTTTACTGTTTTTTTTTTTTAACTCTCACTCATCTGTTTTATTTGCTTGTTCAAAATTTGTCTTTCTGTGGAATCGTGCCCCAGCTTATCCAGTCACCCGTTGTGGTAAACACTGGCTGCTTGTGGTCTGAGAGCATTGGAAGCGGAGCTCTGGCGAGTGTGTGTGTGTCTGTCCGGTGTTTCCCTTCCCTTCTGGTAATCAGAACTGCAGGACCTCACGTGGGTTGGGACTGGTGTAGCCGGTAAAACGCCGTCAGACCTCTTCTGCAGCGGTGTTGCGCTGTGAAACCCCGCAGCAGGGCGCGCCCGCCCCGTCACGAGGCACCGAGCAGCTGCCCTTTGGCCGTTTGGTGTGTGCAGCAGGGTTTAAGTGATGTTTATCACTTAAGTGTTTTTAAATTGGCAGAGCACCTGTCACTTTTTAATGTGCTTACCAACCATTCGTGGATCTGCAGCAGCACATTATTAAAACAAGTCTTGAAATAGGATTGTGTTACTCTGCCGGGCGTGTCACACACCTGCAATCCCAGCGCTCAGGGGGTTGAGGCAGGAGCATCACTGTGAGTTCAAGGCCAGCCTGGGCTACTTAAAGAAGTTCAAGGCCAGCCTGCAAAACAGTTTTTGAGACTGTCTTAAAAAACAAAAGAAAAGAGAGAGATTGTCACTCTTCTAGTTCGTTCTTTTTAGGATTGTTACTTCCCATGTAAATACTTATATCATCTCTGCAGTATCCACATAAAATCTTGCTGGGATTACTGAAAGTGTGTTGCATCTATAGGTGCATTTGGAAAAACTTAAATCATAAAAATATTTGCTCTTTTAATACATGAACACGAACATCTCTATATTCATTTAGGTTTTTAATTTCAAGTTTTTATTGCATCTGTTAAAACATATGGCTTTGTTCTTTAATTTCATCACATGACACATTGTAGTCATTGATTTTTTTTTGTTGTTGTAAACTAACCTTATATTTCTGGAGTTAGGCACATTTGATTATGTTATACTTATGTTCCTAGGTTCTGTTTACTAATATTTTAATGTAGGTTTTTTTACATGTATATTCATGAAGGCTACAAATTCATAATTTATTGTTTTTTTTAACTTTTTTTGAGGATTATGCTGGCCTGTTACTCTGCTGTAAAGATAACCTTGAGTCATTGGTGGGAAAATGGATGCACCTTGAGACCATAATGCCAAGTGAAATAAATCAGACACACAAGTTTAAATATTGCATGGCTTCTCTTATATGAGAAACCCAAATTATAAATAAACAGCAAATTTAAAAACAGAGAGAAGGAGACCATTCTCAGATGGGTAGAAGGGGCAAAGAATGGAGGGAAGGGAAGCGAATGGGGATGAAAAAAGGCATAAAGATGTGGCCGGGACAGGGACCAGCTCCCCACAAACAATGTACATGTGAGATACCACAAAGGTGCAAAAAAACCTCAGAGACAACCAGGAGAGGAGGGGGTAATCAAGGGAGGGAAAGGAGATTGAAAACCAGAGCATTGGGGGTGTGGTGTCCTCCACGTTCCCGATCTCCATAAGGAATGTAAACATTATATACTAATTTTAAAAAATTACAAGAAATACAAAAACTAACAGCACACTCAGCCTTTTCTTACTTGCCCTGCTGTGTGTCGTGCATCTACACACTTGTGATGGCTGTCACCAGGTGTCTCCCAAAAGGGTCACTTTTGGAAGCCTGGTTGCAGCTTCCAGGAGCCAATGGATCACAGAGATCAGATGGGTGAGATCGTGACTCGATGGCACTTTGGGAAGTGACGGAAACAGGAGGTGGGGAGGTGAAGGAGGGGATGGTGGGCCTGACCCTGGGGACTCTGACCCCTGGCCCCTTTCCTGCGGGCTCTTTCCCCTCCCACTGCTTCCGGCTGCTGTGAGGTGAGCAGCTTCACTCTGCTGCGCCATTCCGCTGTCCTGGAACCTGCGGACCCTGGACCGACCCCTCTGAAACTGAGAGCTGAAACAAACGTTTGTTCCTTTGACTTCTGGGATATTGTGTCCTGGTAACAAAAGACTGACTCAGTGTAAACACCTTCGCAATGCTTGGAATTTTGTGTTACATACTACACTGTTCAAAGTCCTACGTACCGTTTTGCTTCAACCCAAGTTACTCCCTTTAGCATTTCCTAGAATAATAGAAGTCTATAGGTCTCTTGAATTTGTCCACATTTGCACTCTGGCGGACCACTGGCTACTTTTCTTCCAGAGTATCTTGTTTAAAAGAGAAAAAAAAGACAAAAATTGTTCCTTTTCCCAGAGGTCGGGGCAGGCACGTTTACCGTTCACCATCCACTGTGGCAGAGCGGGCTTTGAACTCAGGGCTGCCCTCCCGTAACAGCCTTCTGCCTGCCAGGTGTCGCCCGGCCCTCTCTTCATTCTGCGGGACCCTCAGCTCAGCAAACTGGAATAGAAAAATTCAGGTACCTGGCTACCGCAGCTGCTCCCAGTTCTTTTACTGTCGGCAGCTACTGTGAAGCAGCAGGTGCACTGGTTGGCTTGCACGGAGAGGAAATCGCAGACCCTTCACTGTTCTTGGCAGTTTGGATTATGAGGATGGGAAGCTGACAAGGACGTGGCTTTCTTGAATAAGTGGGTGAGGGCACTTCGTGGGTGGGCCAGTGAAATACTAGGACGAGCCCTGGGCTTGGCAGCTCCCGTGTTCACCAGTTCGTCGGCCTGAGGTGGAGTCCCCCAGTGCGCTGCCTGCTGGGGGGCAGGAATCGGGAGGTGACTACAGACGCCCTGCCAGGAAGGTCTCTGAACACAGCTGCCCAAACAGTGCCCTGGGGTGGCCAGCTCTCTTGTGGCGGGAGGACACGCTCACCCATCTGGTGGGCAGGCAGCACTGGCCTTTCCACACTGTTAAGGGAGGGAGTTCTCGGGCATGGGCCGGGAAGCGGGCCCGCTCTTAGGGCCGAGGCCAGCTTTCTCGGGGTGCTGGTTCAGGCAGGGTGGTACCAGCTGGGCCACCTCCCGCTCCCCCCTGGGCACTGCCAACCTCCGTTCCTGGGAGAGGTGATAGTAAAAGGCTGTGTCCTCTGGCGCTTCCTGGCCGCTGTCGGGGAGGTTATCCTGACCCAGACCCACACCTTGCAGAAACGGACGCGGCATTAACCAGCACAGTGGTGGGGACGTG
The DNA here is from genome assembly GCA_004363535.1 of Dasyprocta punctata. Taxonomy (NCBI): domain Eukaryota; kingdom Metazoa; phylum Chordata; class Mammalia; order Rodentia; family Dasyproctidae; genus Dasyprocta; species Dasyprocta punctata. The sequence goes on from RJWM01037470.1 coordinate 8,307, forward strand.
GCCACCCCAGACTGGGTTTCCAGTCCTGATGTCCCGACCCCGGCGGAGGAGGAGAGGCCCAACTCCAACAAGTAACAGTGTTTGCAGTCCATGCCACTGCTCGGAACAGTCTCCCAGGCCCCTCCCGCAAACGGAGTGGAAACCTGAGAGGCTTCGCCCAGACCTCGGGGAGTGAGTGCCTTCCCGTGCGGCTGCAGATCGCCTCAGACCCCAATCAGCCCAAGTGTGCCGACCCCACAGCCCCACCGGAAAACAGTGTCGCTGGGACTGCGCGGGCAGGGCGTCCCAAGCACCGCAGCAGGTGGTGTCTGTAATGACCTCGCCGCCCCAGAAGCGGCTTCCTTCAGGTGATGCTGAAGCAAAGGAGTTTAGCTGAACGTTCCCCAGTGCCACTCAAACCGGAAGGTCACTGTGTCATGTCTTAGGTGACGCCACATCCCTCTGTGCCCTGACCTCTCCACTCTGCTCCTCCCCCATCATGGAGGACCGAGCCCATGCACAGCTGCCCAGGAATCTGTGGAACCTCGGGTTTTGGGGGAGCTTCATTTGGCTGTTTTGGGCACAGCCACCCAGGCCACCTGTCTTCCCCTTCTTGTGCAAGTGGGTGGCATCGAATTCCACCAGTGGGGTCTGGCCAGGCTTTGTCCAGCGTGGGCAGCAGGTAACCTGTGGCCTGTGGGAGGGGCCCACGCTGTCAGCTCAGGAAGCTGCTGTTCCTGTGCTCCGAGAGGCTTTGTAGGAGTTGACCTGTTCCACGCTCACCGTTTCCTCTTGATTGGAGAGAGCTGTGTGGGGAGTGTCACTCTTCTTGGGGTACGTAAGGTCCCCTCCATTTACCCATCACGGCTGATCAGGGTGCAGAACAGGGCCCTGATGCTCTGACCCAAAGCAGCGCTCTGTAAATGATGTCCTCTTGTTCGGTACATCAGAAGCCTTGTGCCAGAAGCCCTGCGTGCTTGTCACATAAAGTGGCCAAGTGCACAATGTTCATTCCCTTGCACTCAGAGATATCTGCTGTCCCTTTGGCCTCTACATGAAAAAGGAGGCTTTGCCCCTCGGGACACGGAGCCTGGCGCGAGCACGTGCCTCACTGGGACCTTCCGCCCGGCCCTTCCTGGCAGCTGGGTGGAAACTCAGCACCAAGGCTGACCATTGTGTGGAAGCCGCCCAGCACTCCCGCCAGCCTGGCTGCAGCTTCACCCCTTTCAAAAGCAACCACCCATTATTAGCTGTTGCCTTGCCCCTGGGCTCTTGTGAAAACCACGTCTGTCCCGTGGAGATCTTGTGGCTCTCAAGCCTAGAGTTCCCACTTTGGGGTGATCAGTGGGTAGGAATCAGTGACTCAGATGGGAAGCTTCAGTTGCTGAGTGAAAGTGCCACGTTGAAGAGCGAGGTAGCATCCTGGCTGGAGGCCGTCTTTATGCCCCCTGTCCTTCACCCCAAGCAAGCTGTGGGCTCCCTGGGGGCCCTTCATCCTCAGAGCTCCCCTCCAGCCCCCAGTTCTGATGCCCTGCTAGTTTGCTTGGCCTGAAAACTGATGGTGTCCACTCAGCTGCTGCTGTGCAGCCAGGTCCCAGCTGTTCAGAAGCGAACCTGACTGTTCTGCTTATCGAGCAGAATGCAGAGCCGTTCTTACGGCTCCCCTCTGTGACTTGTTAGATTGCTGCTGTCTTGGGTGGTTAGCTGTCTTTCACCATGCCGCTTGGAAAGCCGTAGACCAGAGGATAGAGATACCCTTCTTTCTGGCTGCCAGATTGTTAGGGCAACTCGTGGGGATGCCCCTAGTAAGAAGGTCATCTCTGATGAGACCAGCGGGACCCAGGCTGCCCGCGGACGCGATGCATCCTCTGACCCATATGGAGAAGGTTATTGCAAGCAGAAGAAGAGGGCTGCAGCTGCTGCATCTCTGTATAGAAAGGAACACCTCCGATGTCCGCCCTCATGGCCATCGCTGCTGTGCGTCCCCGGCATGGATGAGGCCACCTGGCTGGTTGAGTGGACACAGGACAGTGTGGACGGGCTGCCATTAGGCAGGCTCTCCAAAACCAAGACAAGCCTTCCTGAGCCGTGGACCTCGACCTCCACAGCATGTGGGAAAGCTGCACCGTCAGCCTGTGCCCTGGTGCGGGGTCCCCGGGGAGCCCCAGGGCTTGCAGTAAGTAGCTCCTTCCAGAATGATCGTACGTCAGTGAGACTGCGGTTCTGCTGCCAAGGCCAGCTACTCACACAGTGACTTGCGCTCTGGGAATCAGGAAGACCTCAAGTTTCAGGGGACACTGAGACCTCATGGAAACTGCGGCACTCTCTCCAAAACGAAGCTCCCCTCAAGCATTCAGTCAGCACCCGGAGGGATCCTCCACCTGCTCTGCGTGTGACCCCAGGTGGTTCTCCTCTGTTCCCCTGTTGTGAGAGGTGCAAGAGCTGTAGATAGGGTGGGACTTGCTGCGATCCGTGGAAATACCTTGGCCCTGGAAGATAGCCAGCTCAGCCTAGCTCATTGGCCAGGGCTCTGAGGATGATGGAAATGCTCTAGATTTCTCCTTTGGGCAAACAGAGTTGATGCAGTTGATCGTGCATCCTGTTAGCCTGCAGCACTTGCCCTGGTCAGGAGAAAATGTCATTTCAGACACTTAACAACAAAGCCACCTGTCCCTCTGAGAGGTGCCCTACAGTACGGTGAGCGTGTGTTCTGCTGGCTGGGTCCAGGCTGCCAGCGAGCTCATCCAGGCCAGTATTGCATTTGGCTCCTCCCGATGCATGGCGTCCTGTTGTGCCGGTTCCTTTAATTAAATGTTGTGAGACAGGTTGAGTGGATTTGTCCTGCCAATGCTGGTCAGATTGATGAAAGCTGCTAACAGCGTGAGTACTCGGGGAAATTCGCCAGAAGGCTAGATGGTGTGAAATCCAGGATGTTTTTGGGTTGCAGTTCTCTAGGGACCTCATGAGTTCCTGTGTCTTTGGAGAACAGGCCTAGACTGCTTTTGGACTGGACTGGACTGGAGATACAACTAGGCTCTCAGGCTGTGGGGTGGCTTTGCTTATGTTTTATATGATGGAGATGACATAGGCTTGCCAACTCCCCATTTTTAATACAGGCGTTGGTTTCTCTCCTGTGACCCAGCCCAGTGCAGGAGCAGTTTCTCCTGTGCTGTCTTTGTGTCACCTTCAGGCCCGAGGCTCAGGTCCTGGTGCAGGTCAGCAGTGATACCTGACAGCTCTAGGGCCGTAGTCTAGTAATTTTCTCTGATGAGGAGTCTCTTTTGTCCCCTGCCAACAGCTGTAAAAACATTAAAACCTAACTGAGTAGATAATAAAATCTCAGACCTTTTAAGGTTCTTGAAATAAATTTATTGCAAAAAAAATTATTTTAGCTTTCATTCATCAGAAAATGTCTTAATTTCTGCCCTTATGGCTTTTTAAAACGATTAATTCATATACCAAGCAGTTCACCCCAATTGTACATTTCAGTGTATTACTGTATACTGTCTATAGAGTTTTGTACCCACTATCACAGCCAATTTTGGAACATTTTCATCATCTTAAAAGGAAATTCATGTCCATTAGCTGCTTCATCCCATATTATTTCCCTCTTCCTGGCTCTAAGCAACTATTAAAAAGAGGCTGTCTTTTCTGCAGTATATGTTTTTGGCTTCTTTGTCAAGAATCAGAGAGCTGTAGTTCGTGGGCTTATTTCTATGTCTTCTATTCCATTTGTCTGTGTGTACCATATTGTTTTTGTTACTATGGCTTTGTAGTATAATTTGAGGTTGGATATTGTGATGCTGCATTAGCCCTTGTGGGTCCTTTATGCTTCCTTATGAAGGTTAGGATTCTTTTCGTGATTCTGTGAAGATTGTCATTGGAGTTTGGAGGGGGATTGAGTCCCTTTTGATAATGAGTTCCTTGTGATAATGTAGTCATTTTAGCAGTGTTAATTCTTTCAGTCTACAAACATGGGCGGTCTTTTCACCTTCTAGCATTTTCAGTTTATTTCTTCAGTGTTCCTTATTTTCACTGTAGGGGTCTTCCACCACCTTAGTTAGTTTGGTTTCCTGGTTTGTTTGTTTGTTTGGTTTAAGCTATTGTGAAAGGAAGTTTTCTTTTTTTTTTTTTCCTGATTTCTTTCTCAGCTAGTTCATTACTGATCTATGGATAATGGATATGGATAATAGATACTGATTTTCCTAATGTTGATTTTATAAGCTGACACTTTTAGTTCCAGTGCTGTTTTAGTCTTTCTGTTAATTAAATTTGACCTTTTTTATACAGGGTCTCACTGTGTAGCCCAGGCCGACCTCGAACTCACAGCACTCCTCCTGCCTTGGCACCCGGAGTGCTGGGATTTCAGGCATGTGCCACTATGCTCAACTCTTAAATTTGACTCTTAATTTATTTTTCAAATCCATTTCATTCAAACATAAAAAGGAAGAAAAAAGGAAAAAAATATAGTAAAATTTCAGAGCACATCAATCGGGGTAACAGTGGTACATGCGTTTGACTCTCTTTATCAAGCTCAAGACCTCATGCTTGCCAGGCAGATGCTTACACCACTGAGCTGATCCCCAGCCCCTTGACTCTTAATTTTTATTTCTGCCCTTCTTTTTTGGGGTGTTCGTGTTTACACTCCCAGAGTCTTAAAATGGTTAAATTATTGATTTGTGGCATTGTTGCTACCCCTATGAATTTGCACTCATCATTACTTCTGCAATGTCCCGTTATCTATGTGATCTTGTTTTCCTTTTATCTGAAGTTATTTTCTACTGTAGTCTCTGATTCCCTCCCCTTTTTGGCCCATACTTGGTGTAGTACAGGTTGTTAAAATTTCCTTGTGTTTTGAACTCCCCAGATTTGTTATCATTTCTACCCTGTTTGATTGGAGTTACTACTTGAGTGATTTTAGTCAGTCCTCTTAAGCTCCCTGGGGTCCGTGACCTCATGTGGGAGATACGTGAGGCATGTGCTGTGTGCACTTGAAGAATGAGTCTTCAGATCTGTTTATCCTGTTGATCCAGCACCACCACTGAATTCTCCGTTGGTCACTAAGGTGTCGCTTTCCCCTTCACCTGTGTCATTTGGGGCCTCACGTATTTTGTGGCTGGGTTTTCAGTTACATATGCGCTTATAAGTGTTGCATATTACATTCCTGTGCTGTCGGTCTGGCAATATATGCATTGTTTTATATAACTGCTATTTAGGTCTGTTAACAGAAGAATGAAGGGAAGTACACATTCTCACTGTTGTAGAATTACGTGATTAGCTCTCCTAGCTCTGATTTTCTGTGTGGATTCAAATTTCCCTGTGATTTACCACTCCCAGCCTGAAGATTTTCTGTTAGCATTCCTTGCTATGCAGGCCCGCTCGCTGCAAAACCTATTAGTTTATTCAGGCAGTGCATTTTTTACAGTTGACAAATCTACATTAACCTAAAATCCAGAGCATATAAGGAGGGTAAGTCTTGACACTGTAGATTCTGTGAGTTTGAAAGCTGACCGTTACCGGTGGTCGCCCCACCCTGAAAATCATCTGTGTGTCTTCGTCCCTTTCTTCCCCGCTCCCTGATGGCCACCTTCTCTGTAGTCCTGCCTGTTGCAGACCCGTGCAGTGTGTAGCCTGTTCTGTTTCCATTTTTGAAAGACATGCACACTGGATATAAAACAGACAGCTTTGCGAAAAATCAACACCGTGGCTGCGTCACCCTCTGCTTCCATTGCTTCTGAGCAGAAGTCTCCTGTCCATGAGGAATTCTTTTCCTCTTGCTGTTTCCAGATGCTCTCTTTGCGTTTACTTTCTGTACTTTAGCTATCCTGTGTGGCTTCATAGATCATTTTGCATTCATCCTACATGTTGCTTGTGAGTTTGCCTAGTAGTTCTCCCTGTTACTGTCTTTAAATAAATGAGATGTTTGCAGCCATTCTTTTTCCCAGAAAGTTTTTGTTCCCTTTTCTTCGTCCCTTCTTCTCGTTACATATTGGTGTTCCTGCCCGAGTCCCATATTTCTTCATCTTTCTGCCACCTAGTAGGACCCTCTCCAGCTTACCTTGGTTCTCAGAGAGAGTGGGTGGCCTTCGGCTGCCCTTGTTGCTATTAATTCCCACTTGAAGGTGTGTCTAGGCGCACACTTCCTCACACTCTGGCTCAGGCCTGGTTCCCTTCTAAGACGGCTTCTCCTTGGGTGAAACTTGCCCGCTCTGTGTGTGCTGGCCAGGGCAGCAGCTTCTGGTCTTTTCCGCGCTCTGCACCAACCCAGGACCAGCCAGCCCCCTGCCCATGGTGTTCTCACCTGCATCCTAGTGGGTGGGGCCGGCTGGAGCAGACCAGCAACCGCATGGTCATCAGGGACTCGGACTCTTTGGCTTAGTGGAGGAGGAGTGCTGGGCACCTGACCTCCCCGAAGGCACAGGAGGCCCTGACTGGCAGCAGCAGGAGTGGGGGGCTGTTTCCTGCAGAGCCGCTGGGGCACAGATGGCACAGCGTTCTCTGTTCTCACCGAGCGCTGAGTGTTCCGTCGTGTACTGTGACCCTGGCGCAGTCCGCAGGATGGGAACTTTGCTGTGGACATTGCCCGCACTGCCCGTGTGCTTGAGAGCGCGGTGCGGCCTCTGCCCTGCCCCAGACGCGGACATGCACCTTTGCTGCCAGAGCGGTCTGAGCTGCCAGTTCTGTTCCTCATGACTTTGCAGCAGGCTCTGCCGGCCTCCATGGCGGCCTGTGTGGGACTCTCCTCCTCCCCTGGTGCACCATCATGTGTGGTTTTGTGAGACTGTCCGGTGCGGCGCGTGCCGAGCTCCACTTTGCTGCTGAGAGCCTGAAGCTCGGGTCCATACCCTTAGGGTCGTGGACAGGAGCAGCCCTCAGTCGGACCCTGGCAGGACTTCTGCCTCTACCGAGTTTCCCTGGAGACACACGTCACACAGGTGGCTACAGCGTGTCACTGGAGGAGTGGCCCCCGGGGTCACCCAGGCACTTTCTCTTTGCTGGTCCCATGGGTCCTTCCAGGTCTGGAGCCAGGAATGAGATCACACGCTGGGTCTCACCGGTCTTCTCGGTGAATCGGCAAACCTGAGGTGGTCTTGGGGACCCCCGGCCTTCCAGCCATTGATTTTAGCAGGCAGGTGTCATTCAGGAGTGCGCCCAGGACTTGAGGGCCGATGCCTGGGCTTGCGAGTGCGTCCTGCCTGGTCTGTTTTCCCTAATTGCTGCCCACTCCAGACTTTGTCTTTTGATGCCCAAAGCTTGTGAGGTGATGCTTTCTGCCCAGGCCCTCTACCAGCCCTGTGCCGCAGGCGACGGAGTGCGCCCCAGAAGCAGGCGCTGGCGCAGTCGTGTCCCCCCCATCCGATGCCCTCTGGTTTCTGCCTGGTTTTGCTTTCCCTCCAGTGCCTTGAGGGCGTCGTGTTTGAATTATCCCTCCTGCTCTGGTGCTGAGCCACGCGTCGTCTGTGAAGTGTGACTTCAAGTTGACTCCCCCCACCCCATGCCCAGCTTCTTTGAGCGTAACAGGAAGTGGCACTGATGGAGAAGATGCCGGCTCTGCCTCCAGGAAACAGTTGTCGGAGCTGCCGGGGAAGAATGTGTGCCCTGGGGAATCCAGGAGCCTATTTTTATCTTACAGATGCTTCTCCACTGTAATGGGGTTGCCTCCCAGTGATCCCTTCGTAAGTTGAACTAAAACTGTACGCTCCATGGGGCCGCACAGCCCTCGTCCTGGAGAGAAGGGTGGTTTCCGTGCGATCCCACGGGCTGGGCCTCACCACTGCCCGGCATCCCAAGGGAGGGGCGCGCTGCAGCCTGGAAGATCAAAGTTCAAAATGTGAAGAAGTTTCTACTGAATCTGTATCGCTTTCTTCCCACAGTAAAGCTGCAAAATCATGTCAGGGTCCTTCTCCATATAAAAACCATTGGTAAATTTTAAAGCAACTTTTCTTAGTAGTTAAGACAGCTTTTTATATGGTTGGTACAGCATGTATCTTCCTCACATACAGCGCTGTTGTAGTCTAAGGTCACCAGAATTTTTCGCTGTAAGCAAAATTTCAATAAACACATTGCTTTTCTCTGTAGTGATGCCTTGTTGATCTGTATTATGAGAGCCAGACCTGAGAAAAGTTTCCAGCCTTGCGTGTGGTTTCACGTTTACCCCTGCAGCCTGCACCCACTGTTCTGGGAGGAATGAGATGGAGCAGAATCAGCCAGAGCTGCTGCTGACACGGTGACTGCTGATGATGCAGCGTGCCAGACTTTTCCTGCTGTGATGGTTCTGCAGCGTTGGTCTCTTACTTCTAAGCCGGTATACTCGCCTGCCTTGCCTTGGTTTGTATTTTAACTGCGGCAGTATAGTTGCCCTGAAACCCCTTCGCATCCCGGGCTCAAACGGGGCGGGTTTCTCCTGTGGATTTCTGTTCATGTGTGGATGAGTCTTTTCTCCATGCCCTTCCTCTGTCTCTGCAGCCCTGGGCACCTTTCAGCTCACTGCTGTCAGGGAACGCCAGGCCTGGTCCACAGCAGGTGGGGCAGGTGTTCAGAGTGGTCCTGTGGCTTAATTTGATTGCCCTGCAAACCGTTGGCGGAGAAGCCAGGTTTTTACTTTTTCCACATTTTGGTTTCCTGGATTGAGTTTTAGAAGGAAATCCTAACAAAGAAGTTTGGGTGGCTCATTATGTGGCCAGCTAAATTGTTTAGGATTTGGGTTTTCTACTTCTATTTTCACACCACATGTGACTGTGAATAACATTATTGTAAAACAGTATCTGGGTGAATTGAGCGAGGTTTTCATACCTTTCTTCCTAGTGCTGGCTTTTGAATTCTTAGTAGAGCTCATCTGTAATTTCATACTTCACATTCTTCATGCAGGCTTTATTTTGTATGAAGTACTTTTCATTGAAATTCTGTAACTCAGGATATACCTGCAAGTACTTTGAAAAAGATAACAGGATAGGAAGATGTAGAGAAAGGGGCTGAAAGATTTATATATGTGCTTGTCTTATAGTTCTCCTTCGCCACAGAGTCCTCAGGTAATAATGGTAGGTTTGAGAGTCCAGGAACAATTTACTGAAATCCAAGGGATGCCTTTCTGCTGGGAGGTTAATTTACTTCAGCTGCTCACTTTGT
>RJWM01037471.1:0-17407 GCA_004363535.1 Dasyprocta punctata
TAGTTTGTTTATTTCTTATCCATTTGTTATATTTATTCTGACCTTGCTTGGCCTTCCTGTCCAACTGATGAAAGAAGTCCTGAATCCTGGCACTGTAACTAATGTATAAAGAGGGAAATTACCTTCCCTTCCTTATAGACTACTATGGTAGCAGAATAAATTAGGAGAGAATCTTTCCTTCTAATAATTTAGGAACAATTTTTCAGGAAATATAGTTAAGATAGAGAAAATTACAGTAGCATACAACATAATAAATAATTTTGAGAAAACTCCCTGATGGAATGAAACATTTTACAAAACTAGAGGGTGAATTCTAAAGAAAGAAACAAAAATCATTCCAAGTTGGCAGTCTAAAAGAGATTGCTTCAGGGGGGATTTACCTCACAAAGATGTTCACTAGGGCTTGAACATATAGTATGCTATATAAGAGAATTAAGGGAATAGATGGAATCGTGTTGCTTCATTCTTCTCTTTAGACTACCATAACCAGAAACAACAGATTGGGTGGCTTACATAATAGAAGTGTAAATTCTCACAGTTCTGAAGGCTGGAAGTACAAGATAAAGTTGCCAGCAGATTTGGTTTCTCCTGATCTATTCTTTTAACATGAAATTGGCCTCATTCACATTACATCCTCGTAAGGATACCTCCTCTCAGAAGGACACTCGTCCCTTTGGATTAAGGTTTCACACTTAGAACGTCACTTAAAGGCAGCATCTCTAAATGCAGGCATATTTGTGGTTAGATATTCAATGTAAGAATGGGAGTTCACAATTGCATTCATTAATAACAGCAAATAAACTGACTTAAAATAGATTATTTATCCTGGGTTATTATGAAAGGCTTCACTGTATTCACAAATATCTTCTAATATGAAAGAGGGAAGGAGAATAGTCATCCTCAGAGTGACATGATGTGAAAAGAACTTGGCTTTATGTTTATTCTCAGCTCTGAAGATGGAAAAGGCAAAGGACAAAAAAATGTGGGCAGACTCTCACATTTGAGAAAGGTCAGAAAATGGGCCTCTCTTAGGACCTATAGGAATGAGTGTGATCCTGCCAGCACTGTAACTTAGCCCAGGGAAACTCACATCAGACTTCTGACCTAGACAAATACAGATACATTTGTGTTGTTTTTAAGTCACTGAATTTGTGATAATTTGTTATCCCTGCAATAAAGATTAATCCAGACAGTAAGAGAAAAATGCACCAGCTCACGCATTATACCTTCCAGTAGACCTTTGTATTACCATCCACAAGCCAGGCTTCCTGTCTTTAACTTTTAAGATGTATTTGAAGTGTATGTTAAGTTTCTGGGATTTTCTAGACTTTTGAGACACAGTGAGGATCAAAATACAGGTCTTATTTTCCTGAACCCACCTTCTAAGCACACAGGGGTTACTTTGGCAATAAGATCATGCCCATGTAGCCTGCCCTTCAGTGATGAAGGTAAATTTATAAAGAAAATTACAACTTTATGAACTCCAAGAGAACAAAACAGTGATTTCAATGATTTCAAATATGTAGGCAAACCTTTGCAACTTTGATAAATAAAAGGAAATATTAGATAGAAAGTTTCATGGGCTTTCATTGTTTAAGACAGTAAAGGTAGGGAGGGGAGGGAAACTAATTAAAATTTAATTTCTTACAAATAATTGTAGACTTTTATCCTCAATGGCTTAAAACGTCAATTACTTACAGCTTTATTGGAGTCTAAATTTTTAATGTGCAGTGAACAAAGTGGAGGACTGATCCAAACTGCATAATGAAAACATACAAGTATTCTTCAGGAAACCTTAGCATGTGTGCTGTGTTTCTAAGTCAGATTGCTAAGGTATTAACCTTGGTACATTATGTATTCTGACATCTAATAATGTACTGCTTAAATTTCTTCGGCTAAATTCTGTTTGCTTATTGACTTTCTAACTCAATATCCCATCTTTATAATCTGTCATTTATTGAAAAGACCAATTGAGAATTTTCACATAAGATCTTTTCAAATGCAGCACCCTAAAATGCTGCATCTAAGTAAAAGTATGTGTGAGTGCCCATCTCATACTTAGCTTTTGTGTAGGTACTGCTACTCATAATTGTTGGAAAAATAATTTGGAAGTTGCTCATCAATTTTGGTACATCAACATTCAGAAACATTTTCTTAATTAAAAGGAACCATTTTAAAGCAGTGCAATGCCAAGTATTTAGGAAAATAGTTCTGTTCACAAAGTTCATTTTGATCTTTGGAACTCTTTTTCATTTTTACCTCATCAAAGTGAAAAGTTTTTGTTGGAAACAAAGTTTAAACAGACTCTGAGTCTCTTATTTCCTGAAAATCATTCCTGAAGTTTTAGTTGTTCATAAAATATTACACCATTTAGTACATAGGACAAAAATTGTTCACACTTGGAACAATTCATCTCCAATGATTATTAACTGAGTCCAAGTTTCCCCAAATTTCTTTTGAAAACTTTCAGAAGTATTTCCAAAAAAATCAAAACTGCTTTCAATTGCCTAAAGGCAGATTTTCATGTTTTAGAAAGAGTTTTGATTTTTAAAATATTCATGGTTCATTTTAAACTAAATATTTTGAATTCTGTGTGTGATCATGTTTAAAAATCCTGTGTATCACAAACTAGTAACATTTTCTCCATGCTCAGAAATGATATTGCCTATAAACTGTAACTTCTAAGAATTCATTAATTAATTCAGCAGAGTTTTATATAGTGCCTGTTATTTGTCAACAATTGTTATAGAAGTTTAAGATCTATAGATGAAAATAGCAATGCCAATAACCACCATGGTAATAATCATAAACAAAGAGTCCTGAACCAAGGTACTTATGATAAGTAACTGGGAGGATAGAAAATATACAAGAACATTAAGTTAAAAAAATAATTAGGCAAGGGATTATCAAATGATTTGAAAATCATTTAAGAAATGCAAGGATGCTATATTGCATATTGTTATCCTCTAAATAGATGATCACACTACTGGTTTTAGGCCTGCAAAGTCAATGAAACACTAAACATCACATGCATTAAGTTGTATTTTACTTCAATAACTGTCATCTCAGTTTGTGTTTCTCCAAATCAGCCAGTTGCTTATTAGGTGGGGATGGGGGACCTTCAGTCTTCTTGTCTCCCAGCTCACATGCCAGAAGGGGCTGGCATCTGGTTCTCTTCCCCTTGGCCCACACATGGTGCCACCTCAGAGGAAGTGACTGGCCTCTTGTTCCCTTCCCAGTGGTCTGTGAATGGCACCAACTCATAGGCAGGGGCTGGCATTTGGTTCTCCTCCCCACAGCTCACAAATGACACCAACTCACAAGAGGGGGCTGGCTTCTTGTTCTCTTCCTTGCAATATATCATGTTTGGGGGATTTCTTTCTGAAGGTGGCAACCATTGTTAATTTTCTATTATCTTTTTTTAAAGTCCTTTATCATTTTATTTGTTTGGTTTGGTTTTATTTCGTTTTGCCTTTTTTGATTTTATTATATCTGATGACATGCCCAGCTATTTCAAAGATAACAAGGTATTTTATGGTAGCCATTTTAGATTTGTTGTTATCTTGTTGTGAAGTCCTGTGTCACATTCATTGTTTTGTTTTTATTGGTTCTGTTCTGTTCTGTTTTGTTTGACTTTACTATGTCTGGTGGTATGGGCAGTTATTTTGAAGTCAATAAGAGGCATTATGGTAGCCATTGTTGATTTCCTATCATCTTGCCTTGAAATCCTGTATCACTTACACTGTTTTGTTTTGATTGACTTTATTCATTTTATTTTACTTGATTTAATTCTCTTTAAAAATACAAAATAAGAGAAGATTATTTGAGAGTTTGTGATGTGCTGGGAAAGAGGTTTGGCCTACTAAGTGAGATGGTCAAAAGATCTTCATCAGTAATAACTCAACAACCCATAGTAACTATTCTGACTATTAATAATATTTGGATATTTATATCCTCATGTATGTTACACACAAAAATGTAACTATGTTAAGCAATGGTGAAGAAATGTAACTCCTCCCTCAGATCCCAACCCAACCACAATTCAAAATTCACAATTCTGTCCCTCAAACTGTATTCTCTGTGTTCAAAGCAGTTTGTAATTTGAAAGATTGTGATTTATTCCCTGTGCTTTGTGATGCTTTAAATATGTAGCAAAATAATTGCACTGATACTCAATTGTGCTACGTGTTATGTGTGACTATTCCTATTTTATGGAAATGGAATTTAAGTTGGCAAGGCTCAGAGGGTCAGTCCAAGTGAAAAAATAAAACCTGTTCATCTGGATCAACAGAATAATGTTCATGGCCTAGTATCATTGAATATGTCATTAGTTTCAATTTTCTTGTCTCAAGATGATGATGAGAAGTAAGGAAAGGAAAGCAGAAAGAGAGAAAGAGAGAGAGAGAGAGATACTTTCAAAAAATTCCAATTAAATATAAGATGGAAACTTTTATGATGATAAAATACCCCAACTCCAGTGTCTAACACAGCAAAATAAGGTTTTCCTGACTGAGAAATGGGACCATAAATATTTAATAACTTTACCCATAGCATAATTCAGGGAAGTGAAATGACTCTATGAAGGATTTTACAATCAGATCCCCAGTCATACACTTTAACAAGAACACTGACGGCTTTGCACATGCATGCATATGTATACAGCACACAGTCACACATATGCACATTTACACACACATTTGAAACTTACTCTTGATTCAAATTTCAAATGTCGTTAGTATTTTTAATTCTATATATATTTGATATGATTTAATGTCAGAAAGCTTAAATGAATTTGCCTTGTCATTTACTTTTAATTCCTAACCTATGAAATATTAAATTGCATATGAAATTTCATATACGATAAATACACATCTTAGATTTCCATTGGGCTCATTTTGCCACATTGTACTTTCTCAGTTTTGTGCTATGATCTGTGTGGCATGCATTAACTGGTTTTTCATTGGAAAATCACTCACTGGAATCTTCAGCTAGTGTGTCAGTATATTGAAATAGGAGCATTTTCCTTCTACTTCCTTTTTCTTTCAAAGTTCTGTGCCAAATGAGAAAAAAAATTCTTCCACCATTCTTTCCTTTTCTTGTATTTTTTGAGACAATCTTTATGTTGATCTTGTCTGGATCACCTAAGCTGGTTGGTCTGAATCACTTAGCTCAAAAGATCCTCCTGCATCAGCGTTCTAAATAGCTGTGATTGCAGATGTGCCATTATTTCTGGCTCAATGGTCTTATTTCAGTAAAACAAACAAAGGCAATTGCAACAATAGAAGGAGGGGTATCTGTCACTTTTAAAGATCATTATTTTATTGTTTTTAAAATGAGACATGGGGAAATTTATTGAATTTAAATCAGTTCATATTCTCTTTTTTAATATATCGACAGAAATAACGTTTACTTGTCAAAAAATATCATTTGAAATAACACAAATGTTATTGAATAAAGTTATTTTTTTTCCAGGAATTCATTTGAATCTTGTCAATTATATGATTTTTTAGCATACATTGCTTTTTATAAATTTGACATTTAGTTAGTTCTATGCTATACATTAACGATTTTAAACAGAAGTTATTTGTTTACTGAAGTATATTTTAGACATGATTTATAAAAAGATGTTTCCATTTTACTTAACTGGTTTTATATAAAAATAAGTTGTAATCCATGCACCCTTATTAGAGTTGTGTGCCTCGTTTTGTTAATAGGTAGAAAAGTCTCTTTTCTGATAACATAGATTACAGCTATTAAATTAGTTTGCCAGGGTAGCTATAAAAAATTACCACCAAGTGTGTGGCTTGCCTGCAAGCCACAGTTGGCAGGGTAGTACCTGGTGGGGGAATGGGAATGAAACAGGGACAGGAGGAGAGAGAAACGAGACAAGATGAAGGATTCCAATCAAGTCTCGATTTATTAAAAAGTGGCTAAGGCACTTATAGAAGAGGGGGCGGAAGCTGTCATCCTGCAGGGAGTGTCATTTCCGGGTTAGGCTGGAGAGGATCATGGGAAATGTAGGCTGACGCACCGGATGCCCACAGGCGAGAGGGGCGGGGCGGCAGCTGTGAAGCTTTACCGCTCTCTACACAAGTGGATGAGTTAAACAATAGAAATGTACGTTCTCATTATTCTGGAGGTTAAATATCAGAGATTGGAGACTGACAGGGTTCTTTTAGCAAATCCTCTCCTCGTCTTGATGGATATCTTCTTCCTGGGTCATCATATTGTCTTTCCTCTGTGTGTCTGTGTCCTAACCTCTTACTATAACAACATCGACCAGTTTACATTAGAGACCATCCCAATGACCTCATTGTAAATCAGGTACCTCTAATAATCCTCACTTACAAATATATTTACATTGTTAGGTGCCTGGGAGTAAGACATAAGCATAAAATTCAGATATCTTAGTCTTTGAGTTATATAGCTTTCCTGTCTGTTTTGCTTTCTATGCAGTTGCACCAATGTACCTTAAACATTAGTTGATTTCTTTTAAAAAATATGAACAAATGATAATTGTCACTGTAGTACTTTGTTGACTGAAGAATTGACATTTTTGTTCTTATCAAGGCATTCATTGTTGCCCAACTCTTCTGCTTATATTTTTTAAAGGAAAGGATTTCCCTTTGTCAGTAATTTATTGTGAACTAATATTTTGATATTAATGTAGATCTTTTTTTGCCCATGCTACTTTTAAATTGGATATTCTGGTTTTCTCTCTAATTTGATCATACTATTTTTGACTGGTCTATAATCCCAATAACATTAATCCTTTCAGCTTTTAAAGTTATGATTCAAAGCACATTAAGTCTTTTCAGAGGTTTAAATCTAACCTATTTTATGGATAAATGTAATTCTTGTAGCTTTATTATTTAGTTCCACTGAAATTTACTTCCAGATGCAAGTATTTAAATCATTTCCTATTGATTTTTACCAATTTTAAAGTCGAAATTTCTGCATCTTATTTCAAATTATAATTATGTGTATGTTTAGAAATCTTTATATTTCTGCATAATATTATATAATTTTGCTTTAGACTTCATCATAAATATATACTGCATTAACAGTTAACCGTATTTTATATAATTGAAAAGAATATTTTCTTAATAATTGCTATTAATTTTAAACCAACAACAAATGCTGACAACATGTAGATTTCTGATGCATGTGTTGGTTAAATAAAAATGCATCCTTTTCCATGACATTAAGAAAATTTAACTGAGAAGCTAAGTTTTCTTTTTTCACTTGACAATTGACATTTGTTAAGAATCATGTGTAAATTGTAGCTTCAGTTTTAATAGGCTTTGAAAACTTGCCACTTTGCTACAAGTGATTTCTTTGAACTTTTACCATTTTCCTGTTGTCATTGTGTGTGTGCGTCTACATTTTTAATTGTCTTAGAAGAAGTCATTTGATATGGTACCCACTCTTCTTTTGACTAATAGTCTATATTCCACACGATATTATCTTACTTTTCTATCTTACTTTTCTGAGATCAGTTTTTTAGCCAAAAAACCATTACAGCAAATTTCACCTCAATATTTCTAACTTCTGATTTATGAAAGAGCTAATTGAAATTTATAATTTACCCTATATTTCAAATTAAATTGACCTCTTCTCAGATACTTGTGTAATACTTAAACCTCTGAAGTACACATTCTGGATGCTTTCATTTCAAATAAAAAGAACAACTCTATTTCTCTTAAGAAATACAACTATTTAGAGGCTCACATAATTAGAAATCCCAAAGAGACAGATTAACCTCAGCTAATCATCAGTGTGCTTTGTATTAATCATCAGACTGGTTTTTCTCACAGTGACAATGTTTGAATTTCAGACTTCAAACTCATATCTAACATAATGTACATGAAGAAAGATTATTCCAATCAGTTAAATATCCCTATTTATTAAGAACGTAGATTTATTTTTTCTAATCTCAGACACTTTCATTGTATTTCACTTTAAATTGTTTGACCTAATTAATGTCACTTGCCCATTTCTGAACCAATTAACATAACAAAAACATTTTTTTCCTTCTTTACCTGACTTATTCAAACTAGTTCTGATTACTGACACTAGAATCCATAGGTTGTGTGGTAACAGAACATTCACAGTATTCTATGAAATAAAGGACACAGAATTTTAATTAGAATTGAATGCTTTCTGTATGAACAATGTTGAAAAGTATCACAAGGGCAGTTAGTTGTGATGGTGCTTAGGCTGAGATTGTTTCACTTGAGTTGAGGTAACTCAAAGTGGTAGTTCAAGAATTACTGGGGCTTGTTCCTTTCATTCCTGTTTTACCTAATTTCAGTTGCTTTCCTCTTCATTCTTAAGTTTTTTTCAAATTCATTCTTTTTCTTTCTCCTTAAGATTTCTTATATTTTTTAGGTTTTCAAATAATCACTAAATATATTATTTTAAAACTCTAAACTCAAGAATAAGAAATGTTTGAATATATTATGGATTATTCATTTTAATTTTCTGACTTTCGACATATTTATATATCCTTTGTAAATTTTTGTATTTTCACCTTCAAAATGTTTATAGTCTTACATACAGTAACAGTGTGTTATATAAGACATTATTTGAAGAGGCTTTATTATATTATATGGCACCTATAAAGAACTCATAATATATGAACTTTGGCTTGTAACGATACCATGGTCATAAAAATTAATCCCATTTTGCACTAATTTCTGATGTGTTCTTTTTAACATCAGTGCAACAGTCTTGTAGTGTGTGTACTTTTTCTTTCTCTTTGCATTACATATTTGGTTTGAAATGTGTAGATTACATGAAGATATTTTTCGAAGGGTGTTGATGTCTTCATAGGCCTACCAAGAAGAACATAACTTTGTTTTCCATAATTCAAAGCCTATCACCAAATCAGTGACCTAAATTTAGCCTCACTGGACTTTTTTTCACTATTGATATATGAAAGTTCACTCTCCTGAGACACAAATATCATCCTGCCTTCAGCTTGCAAATCCTATTTCTATTTGTTTTTGCTATGTTTCCTATGTAGCATTCTCAATCTCCACTGATAGAAACCATTTTACTTCATAAATATAAAGCTTATTTTACTTATCTTTTATTACATTTTTTCCATCTACTTTGGACACATTAGCGTTTTTCTAGTTCCATTCAGTCCAGGCGTATGTTTTTCTTTCTTTCTTGATTTTTTTTCTCATCTTTGTAATCTCAGCAACAAAACAGCAGATAGTTCACAGCAAATGTTCAGAAAATATAGAACTGAAGTTTGCAATGTGTTAAAAATGAAGTCTTCTATTAAAAACAATCAATCAAGCTTTTTTGAGAAGGAAAAGTCCAACCAACCATATCATTAAAAAGTAGGAAAAAATAAACCAGTATCAGTTCAGTAATGTTAATATACACAATGCACATTTTTTGGTAAAAGGTTCTTTTCTTCTAAATGATTTTATGAATATGTACATATATTTGTAAAACATAGCGTACTACTAAGGAAGCTACTATATGATTCAAGACAATCTGAAATGTTCACATCATAGTCATTAACCTTATTTCTAACAACTTTAATCTTAGATTTTTGAACATAGCATAATAAGTAATATAAATACACTAGATTTTAATCAGAGTAACATTTCTTTCAGAACATCTATGTGCTTCACGAAGAGTTTGAATATTCAACCATCCGCTAATTCTGCTTGATCTGTAAATTAGCAGGCATTCAATTATCTATGCTTAATCAGATGACATAGGTTATATTTTTTAAAGTTGATTGATTCAAGTTTGTGAACAATTCTACTTCATGAAACACTATCGAATTAACAGATGGCAGATACAGTTAGTAAGTAAATCTTTTTTACTTCATTCCTCTTGTCCACGTCTGAGTACTTCTTTTTTTTTTTTTTTTTACCGGGCCCCGCGAGGGGCCCTCTCGTTCTGAGTACTTCTTTGCTTTCTCTTTTATCAAATTAGGCTTTAAGTCTGGTGCTCACTTTTTGCCAGCTATACTTTCAAGTTTTTATATTCCCTGTCCTGTTACCATTGCTTCATTGCACTGGCCTTCTGTTTCAGAATCTTTTCTCATCTGCATTATTGTAAATTTTCTGCCAAATATACTTTTATCTGTGTACATAGCTAGTACTTTATCTCTCCCCATTATTGTAAATGTAAGTTGCCTCAATTAAAAAATCTTCTATAGTATAATTCCCGTTAGTTCTAGTGCTAGTTTATACCAATGTCTGTATTTTAGCCTTCAAGTAAAGCTATCGAGTATGTATGCTCAGGTTTGTTAATTAAACTGTGTTTTACTGTTTTCCTATGTATTTTTTCTTTTCTTTTTGAGAAAATTGTTCCTTTTGTGTTAGTTTGTTTTTAATTCAGATTATCCTCTTTTTTCCCGAGTGGACTTAGATAAATATCACTAACATCTCCAATCTGTCTCATCTTTCTTCATGATGAACCATCTTGGGGCACACATGAGCATTTTTGCAATTTGTTAATGAAAATCTTATTAAGAGTAATACATTTCATTTGAGGTTAATGTGATATATTTATGTGGCTGTACTCTGTTCTAGTATTTCTAGTGACAGCTCTGTAGAAAGGCTTTAGGATTTTAATCATGCATTAAGAAAAATGAAAATCATATAATAAAACATTCAGCAAATTGGACATGGTGTATGTGAATAATCAAAAGACAAGAATTATATGAGCAGAAGTCTATTTATGGGAAATTCTTACAGTCATTTTATATGGATGTGCTAAACATTCTTGCTTCCTTTTAACAGCAAATCAAAATAGAAACTCTCTCCTGTTAGTCATATAATCAATTTTACAACCTCTTAAAGAATCCATCCTTCATTTTGTATGTTTCAACCTCCAAAAGTCTTGGATTTAGCCCTTCCCAAGCAGAGTTTGTTTTTATTATCCATGAGTTAGTTACCAATATCTTAAATTAGAACAATTTTTTAAAATATTCAGAATATTGGTCATTTATTTTATTTTATTTTACTTGAGATTTTGGAGATTGAACCTATGGCCTTTATAATGAACTCCAACTGCAATCCTTTGTGTGTATGTGTGTGTTTTTAGTTCAATATGGGGTCGTATTAAATTGCTCAATTGTGATTCACCTGCCTCACCCTTCTGTAGAGCCAGGATTATAGGTGTGTACCACTACACCTGACCAAAGCATTGTTTCTTTAGGCTTTTGACCAATTTTAAATGTACTGTTCAATAACATTCACAGTTATCCATTTCACCATTTAGTCACAGTTATTTTTCATCTTGTAAAGTTTAACTCTGTCCCTTTAGATGATAACTGCCTATTAGTCTCCCTGCCTAGCCTCAGGTAAGCACAGTTCTGTCCATTTTAATGTGGTTATCTACTGTAAATCCATTATTTTAGTGGAATTATGGTGCATTTATCCATTTGTAAATGACGTTCACTCTGCACAGTGCTTCCAAGTCACATGCAGTTGTAATCTGTGTTAGTATTTCCTTTTTTCCTAATGTTGAATATTGATAAATGTTACGTGTGTATAGTATAATTTTTGCCTATTCATCTACTGAACACTCGCATGTCTCTTATGAATAAGGGCTGCTATGAATATATGTTCAAGTATAGTTTTGAATATCTGTTGTCAATTCTTTGTTGTATATAGTTAGAAGTGGAATATCTGGATTGCAGAGTAATTCTTGTTTGAAATGTTTGAAGAACCATCATATAAGACATTTTAAACAAATATAAATCTTTTAATTCTTCTTGGAAAGCCAATTTCCCACAAGGATTGTGTTGTTTTTCTGCCATAAGGAGTTGTTACTCTTTTTTTTTTTTTTACATGAATGAAACCTAGTTCCAACCAGTGTTTGACTGTGCTATGTATTTCACTGATTACTCCAATAACAAGATGCAGTGGGCAGAAGAGTTCCAACTTCTAATAATAGGCAACAGATGGTACTTACTTGGCAATAAATTATAGATGCACAACATGATCAATGACTAATTATGCTAATGCTTTTAAAAATCACCAGCGGTTAGTCCTGCACATTCATTAGTCGGGTCATGTACAGGCAACGAAGCATGTAGTTGACTTGCCTCCCTCATTTCCAGTGATGAGTCTATATTATATGTAACAAACTTGGAAAATCAAAAGAGAGAAGTGGCCAACAATATGGAAAAACAACAAAGAAACAAAAGGTAATGGCCTTGGTAATGTAATTTTAATAGTATATGAGTAGTTACAGAAGTAGTGCCAAGTAAAGAATGTTAATGCTTGCTACTATCCAGAAGATCTGGAGGAGTAGTTTAGTGAAGGAAAATTAGTGTACAAAACAAGAAAATGTGCCTTCATGGAAAAGATCAAGATGTCCCAGGAGAAATGATGCTGGCATAATGAAAAAAAACAAAAGCTATGGAAAAGGAGGAAGAGCTGGAGGAGAGGATGGGAGTCGGAGGGTGAAGAGGGAACGAGGAGGAGAAGGAGAAAACAATTTCTATTAAAATATTCTTAGAAAATTTTTATGACATTTAAACTGTAGAGAAAAAAAGTTTGCAACCAATCTAAATTTAGAAACAAAGGGGTGAGGCTTAGAAAAAAATGCTCACTCTACACTAAGTTTTACATGACAGAGAAACTAAGAACTGTTCAAGTTACTCTTTGGGAATGTTCTTAAAAATAAGCAATTTATATCTAAAAAATTCTAATATTTTAAATTATAACATGTTAAATAAATATTAGTTTTAGTTTTTCTTTTCAAGTGCTTATTTTCATAGCAACAGTAAGAAAAATTTTGATGTTGACTAAAATCTTTAACACCAAGGGAACAACACAACTTTTGTTTATAAAGAGCATTTTGCATAGTATGTTTATGTGCTCTTCATGATTACTGCTACTGTGCAAAGTGAGATTTGCTTAATTTTCAGTTTCTCAAAAATTCTATTTGATTATGAATTCTCTGGAGATTTAGATTTATCTTAATTATATATCTTTGCTTAACTTTGCTTTTGAGTCAAAAAACAAGTAAACAAGGGAAAGATATATGTTTCTGGTAGATAAATTCATGAAAAAATATTAGCACAATGTAGACAAACATGAAAATAAAAATGACCTGAATTAAAAACTCATTATAACATTTATTATCAATGAAATATGGGACAGAATATTTGGACTCTGTAAGGTTTTAAAATGGAAAGTATAAATTGCTTGTCAGGAAGATTCTGTGTAGCGACTACCCTCAGGTTCAATGCATAGGTGGTTAATTAGTGAATAAGACTTTTAGGTAGTTTGGCGTAGATAAATGCTTGATATCAGCTCAAAGGCTTGGACTTTATGCTATGGAAGATAAATAATTGATTTGCACTGAAAATAATGGACTCAAGGTGCATTCGCTTTGCTACAACTGCCTCACATTTATCTTTCTTTGTTACAGAGTAGTACTCTATTGTGTATAATATCACGTTTTCTTTATCCATTCATTTGTTGATAGACAGGTTGCTTCAAAGATTTAACTATTATGACTTGTGCAGCTATGAGCATAGGTAGGCATGTATCTCTGTAATATGATATATTTAACTTTGTTCCCTGGGTCAAATGGAATTTCTAGTTTTATTTGTGTAAAGAATCTCTACTCTGACTTCCACAGTGTTTGTACTAGCTTTGATACCCACCAACAATGTAGGAAGATTCCTTTTCCCTCCACAACTTCACAATCATTTGTTATTGTTTGATTTCTTGATGATGCTATTCTACATTGGGTAAGTAGAATTTCAGCGTGGTTTTAATTTGCATTTTTCTAATGCCCAGCCATATTGAGCATTGCTTTATGTATTTATTGGCCATTTTTACTTTCATGAAATAAATCAGACACATAAGTTTAGCTATCACATGGTTTTGCTTATATGAGAAAATATGTAAACAAAAAGCAAAATTAGAGATAGGTAGTGGGAAGCATAGAGATAGATTTTTCTCAAATAGGGAAGGGATCATGAGACAAGAGGGAGGTGCAAATGGGAGAGGGTATAAAAAGGAATTACGGTGTGTTATGTACACGTAGCAACTGCTTGCAAGGAATGTAAGCATTAGGTACTGCTAGTGAATATTAAAAGAAAGTTTTTTAAAGAATTTATTTGCAGGAGAATAGTAAGGGACCCGATGAAATTAGGGATTATGTTAAATAATCAGAAAATCTGAACAGGAAAGATTAAAAAATTGGAGAACCATTGACATGTATTAAATTGAAAATTTTAGTTATACAGATGCTTGACAGTAAGACTTTCATAAATACTGTTTAATAAATAAAATCTAAAAGAAAATTGCAACTAGTATTTGTTTTGTTTTATGCAGTTAATAATGATGCCACTCCAGAGAAAGAGTTTAAACATTAATAAGACCTGTTGACTTTCTCATGCAGGTGCCAGACAACGGTAAACTGTGTACCACAACTGGGTAGATGTAAGTTCATATTTGTTGAATATATAAATAATTAATTGAAGCTACAAATTCATAATGCTTTCCAGGTTAAAAACAGAAGTAAGAGAAAACAAGGCAATGCTATAAAATATGACATAGGTAATGAGAACTCCTTAAAATAAGAAACGTGTAGGATTATTTAAAAATCACTATGCAAAGGCCGGGGATATAGCTCTGTAGCACCGTGCATGCCTGGCAAGCACGAGGTCCTGAGTTCAATCCACAGTTAAAAAAAAATCACTGCATGTTGTAAAGTAAGCACAATACAGAATTTTATGGTAGAAATTTGTGACAACAATAGAGCCCATTTGGGAGTGGTTTAAAGGTAGCAGCTAAAGCGTAAGTCTCAGAAACACATTGAGATGAATGAAGATTAAATCCTCAAGAGTTAAGATTCATTCAAGCAATATTTCCCAGAGTGCTTTGAAACTGGTAAAATGTAAAGCTAAGTTGAAGATGAAATAGCCTGCACCACTTGCAGTGAAGACAATTATTAAACAAGATAATTCAAATCCTGGTCAAAACTATTCAAATGGAGTGCCAGAGTATTTGAGCAATTTTAGTTTTTTCTGAGATTGCTCTTTTATGTTTCTCATTATTTTTATTTTGCTTTTAATATATTTAGGTATCCATACAATATTTTTTTATTTATAGATAGTGGATGCAAGAGAAATCAAACAGTCAAAATTTCAACGATTGGAAAAGTTTATTGTGAGTGAAGGTATCAAAGTAAGAAATTGAAATTTAATAGCCAAGATATGAAATCAACTAAGATACCCACAATGAATAAATGGATAGGGTAAATATAGGATATCTAAGCAATAGAATATTGTTCAGCTGTGAAAAGTAGAAGATCCTGTCATTTGAGCAACATGAATGACATAGAAGGACAGTATATTTAGTAAGATAAGACAGATACAGAAAAATAAATGCCACATATTCTCACTCATTTGTGGAAACTAAAATGTTTACTTTATCCAAAAATGGAGTGGAATTGTTGTGGATTATATATAGATGTCCCCCACAAAATCTGATGTGGTCATAGGTGGGAATGTTGGGAGGTGACTGTATCTAGAGCACATGATGTCAGCATTAAGAATGTGATGCTAGGATTGATTCACAGTCCAGTGGTAGGATTAAGGGTGCCCCAACCTGGTGTGAATAGGAAGAGCATAAAGAAGCTTGCTGTTGTCACTTGCTGTTTCACTATTTTGCTGCTTGCTGCATTCTGCCTGCCACGATCTGTTTCTCTTCTGTGATTTCCCTCAGCCATGCTCATCCTTCTTTGCAGCAAGCTAACTGTGAACCGAAACCTCTACAAACTGTAAGCTACAATAAACCTTTCCTCCTTTAATGTAAGGTGTTGGGTATTTTATCTTACAAATGAGAAAAGTAACTAGGACAAGAATGGTGCTCATTAGGAACCAGAATGGGCAAAAGGGAGAATAGAGAGAAATTGTTTAAAGGGCACCAAAACTTAGATAGAATGTTGATTAGAATGATTGCTACAGAGAAGATAGATGTCATCCAAATGACTTGATGACTCTAGTTATTAATACTACCTATCGATCCTTCTTACTACACATACGTGCTTAACAGGATGCATTGATTAGAATATTTCTCCTGATGGAGTCTTCTCACTAAAAGGTATTACAGTGATCTCCAATATGTGCATTTTGGTTAGCTTGCCCATTACATTGTTTTATTAATATAAGAAAATTGTCATACAAACATTAATGCAATAAATAGGTTATATATATATGACATATTAGTTTACATAATACGAGCCATATCCCCTATGAAGGTTAAGCCTGATTATGCCAACTTGTTTGGCTTGAAGACTCGCAAGGGCTTGATGGGGCACAATTCTGACTGCTCAGATGTAATGGAGGCAGGACCTTGGGTCTGATTCATGCTCTGATTCCACCCATCATGAATTTAGCCACTTTTCTCCACCCTCCTCATCTGCTGTGATATTTTTCTGCCTACGAGCCAGCTGACCATGAACCGAATCCTTTAAAATGTGAGCCAGATTAAAGCCTCTTCTTCTTTCAATTATGGTTTTGGGTATTGTGTCCAACAATGGGAAAGCTGACTGAAACTTCCCCTTGAAGTAATCTATAAATCTATGGTTACAAAAGAATTTTCAGGCCCTAAATTCTGTCCTACACCAGTGACTATCCTCCAAAGATGCTTATTAAACAGAAAGTTCATCTTTCTGAATGAAAATTATGTATTTTTCTTTAGTTTAACATGAACAAAAATTCAAAGTTATGAAAGAAATATATGGTGTTAATTTATTTAAAAAGATTCTCATGAAACATATCTATCTGTGAATTGACTGGTCTTCTCTAGTGTCAGATTTTTAAACACAAGTGGATGTCTGAACCTATATGCATAGTAAGGTTAGGTCTGCCTTGTCATCTAATCATAGGAAAAGCACACATTGTAGTCAGAAATTCAAAAGCACTTGGGGCCTCTGCAGTGAGGATTTTCAATGAATCAGTGATGACTCAAATGACAGTCACAGTGATATTTCACCAACCACAGTTAGTTTGAATGAGAAAGGATTAGCGCTTATGTGACAAAGCTGATAAAGTCATCACAGTCCTGCAATGTAAGAGAAAATTTAATGATTCTCAATCATTTCCTTCCAATTGGATTGCTCTGTAGACTTCTGGGCATATTCACAAACAGCTTTCTTCCTGATGAAGACTTTATGTGTTATGTGTCAAGACAATAGATATTTCAATGACAAAGAAGACAGTAACCAGAGGTGGTGAAGCCCAGTCACGCAGAGAGAAAACATGAATGTGTCCAGTTTTCTTAACAAATTTGTTTCCTTACTGGCATCCACTACAATAGGGTATGAGAAAAACTGACATAAACAAGGCTAGTGAATCAGAATTGATGTTTGTCAAATGAGAACAGAAAAGAGATTCACTAGC
>RJWM01037472.1:0-17522 GCA_004363535.1 Dasyprocta punctata
CCTAACTCCCACCTCAGCTCACACCCCAAACATGTTTGCATTAGTGTACTTTGTGTAGCAGTCAGGGAACATTCTCTCATTCTAACAATCTGTAGATGTTAACTTTCCTTTGTGTCCCTGCAGGCTCTAGCTTATTCAGGAAGCAAACTCTGACCTCTTGTTAGCACTAAAATTGTAGTGTTTTCTTTGTGTGTGTGTGTGTGTGGGGGGGTTCTTTCTCAAGAATCTAACAAGAAGTACAATCCTACTTGGCACTGCAACCTCAGCAGTGATGATAAAGATAGCATTTAACACTGCAAAAAAGTGACTATAAATGACATAGTGAGAATATGTAATAGGCATATTGAATAGAGCAGCGTATACTCATAACAGAAGATGACATGATGCCAATTTGTAAAACCAAAGAGACAAAGCCAAAAACCATCATTAATGAGGCATTTAAAACCATCTAATAGAGCCCCCTTATCCCTACAGGACCCAGTTCATGATCCTCAATTGCTTCTGATATTTGTTCTAATCTAAAAAATTAATATTTAATGTGCAGTAGCCTCTTATTCAAAACAGTACCGCAGGTGGAGACTGAAAGTTGTTTGCTCTTGCTTTACATTGGACAACTGCTGGAGGTATTCTGTTGCTACTACCATGTTGCCCTCCATTTCCTTGGACACACCATTGATTCAATGCAGTCATGGTATGTCATATTTTTATTAAGTACTCATATTAAGTGTAAGAAAGTGAGTGCTTATCGGTAACATACGATGAACAAAAGGCAGAACAACCAGACTGTACACATGGGTAGCTAAAACAATGAAACACCTTTGCTTTCTGATGGTTTTGTTTCATGTACAAAATTATTAAAAGTAGTGCATAAAATTGCCTTCGGTCTATAAGAGTATATGAAACAAGAGGATTTAACACCTTGGGCATCTCCAAAATATCATCGTACATGTAAGTATTCTAAATCCCACTGAACTTTGAACCACTTCTGGTCTCAAGCACAGTAGGTATGGTAAATTTGACCTATGTGTGTACATCGTATAGTAAGTTCCTATAATTTTTTTTAGTTCCCTTTCTCCTTCCAATCATGTTAGTTGACAATAAACTATTTACATAATTTTTAAGCCACTGTAATGCCCTATCTGTAGTATGAAGGAAATTAATAAAAAAACACTAATCTGTAAAACCTTGAGCACAATACCCTAGAAAATATAACAAATGTGTGCAGCAGCATAAAAGATCACTATGAATTTGACAGCTACAAATACAGACTGAATCAGGTGTGAATACTGACTAAACTACTATGAAGAGTACTGCTCTATATGCCATGTTTTTTCAAAATGGCAAACTCTTGATAAAGCTCCAAAATGACAAGACATTACTTATCTCAATTTAAGTATCACTTGCATTCACAGAAAATGTATTACCTAGAGAAAATGCTTTGTGAGAGAGCTGGGCATAGTGGCATACACATGTAACCCTAGCACTTGGGAGGTTGAGGCAAGAGAATTGCTGTGAGTTCAAGGCCAGCCTGGGCTACACAGTGAGTTCAAAATCAGCCTCAACTACACAGTGAGTCCCTGTCACAAAAAAAAAAAAAAAAAAAGCAAGTTTTGTGTTCATATGTAAAGGTATTTCAGATTTGGATAATTAAAGGAGCTTCAAATGCCAAATAAGAGAATAGTTATTTGATATTAGCACTCTTCCACACAATTCAAGATATCCAGCCATCCTAGTCCCTGCCCATTAAGTGCCTTCATCAACCTGTGTTATGGTGACAACCAAAAATGCTCTCGCGAATTTCAAATTCCCCTCATCATCATGGTACTTGCCCTAGCTGAGAACCACAGAGCCAAGTGAATGAATATGACTGTATGTATGTACATATGAATGACTAGGTTAGTGTATTTAAAAATCATTGGCAAGCAACTACATATTTACTTAAATTAGCATTTTTGCTAGTGCAAAGCATTACTTTATACTTGTGATTCATTACAATGGATCAAAATAGAAGTAGTTATGAAAACAAATATTACATGTAAGCATACTACAAATGTATGTAAACCACTCAAATACAAACTAAAATGGGAATATACGTATTAAAACAAAATGATGCCTTTAATTCCAGCACTTGGGAGGCTGAGGTAGGAGGAGCGTTGTGAGTTCAAGGCCGGTTTGGGCTACAATGCGAGCCCAAGACCGGTCTGAGCTACATAGTGTGACCCTGCCTCAAAAAACCAGGGCCAGGAGTTCGGCTCAGTGGCTTATGCGCCTGCCCTGGCAGGTACGAGGTTGTGAGTTCAATCCCTGGTGCCGCAAAAAAAAAAAAAAAAAAAAAAAAAAAAAATTACTTGCCGGGCATGGTGGCGCACGCCTTTAATCCCAGCACTCGGGAGGCTGAGGTAGGTGGGGCGTTGTGAGTTCGAGGCCGGCTTGGGCTACAACGTGAGTAAGGCCGGCCTGAGCTACATAGTGTGACCCTGCCTCAAAAAAAACAGGGCCGGGAGTTTGGGTCATTGGCTTAAGCACCTGTCTGCAGGCGCGAGGTTGTGAGTTTGAACCCCGGTACTGATCAAAAACAAAACAAAACAAAAAGACTGTGATTTCAAATATGCAGCTGAAAATATGATGGGAATATCTGAAAACTAGATTCTACTGGACCCGCATATTATTCATCACTAGCATGCTGTACAGTGAAAATCTGTCAAATAATGACCGAAAAGTCATTAGAGCTTCCACATAGTTTTCAACAGCTGTAAACCAAAAATGTTTAATTTACTTTAAAAAAAAAGTTTAAAAGTTCTTTAAAAAGGCAATAAAGTAGTTAAATGTAGAACTTTCAAAGGAAGTGTACATTAGCAATTTTCAGTACATATATTGTTAAAAAAAGATTATATTTCAAGGTATTCCATAGGTGGGACACTATTACACCGTAAAATGACTGTAGATAATTATATACTATACATTTCAAAAAGCTAGAATGATTTTTAAAGTTTTCACCATAAACAAAATGTGTTCAAGGACATGAGTATGGTAATTTAAACCTTACAAAATGTATACATGTATTGAACATGCACATCTTTTGTTTTTGTTATCAGTTAAAAATTTAAAATATTAAAAAAAAAAAGAATATATCTGCAGATTCTCTATGTAGACCAGTCTGGCCTCAAACTCATGGACCTCCTGGTGTGCTAGGATTACAGGTGTGCACCACTGTACCCAGCTGCAAATTGAGACTCAAAGGAAAGTAGCATTTTTAAAAAACAGAAGCAGAGATAAATACAAAAATAAAGCTGGAAGGAACTGAAAACAGGGCTACCACACAGAAATAGAAACCAAGCGTCTCAGTAAATTGAGACAACACAGTTGCGTGGTGCTGAGGTAGCTAGAATTTGTGGTACTGGGTGCTACTGGAGAGCAAGAAGCTCTGTAGATCTGCAGAGGGGTTCCCTTAGTCTCAGATTTCTAAGTACACAAAAGGAAACCTCCTGCAACATCGGGAAACAAATTACCAGGAAGCAACAGATCCAATAGAGCTCACAAAATGCTGGGAACAGTTTGTGATCCATATGTTAGAAAGAAGAAACCAAAGTCCAACCACAGAGTCTCTATAAGGCTCACACCTTAGCGTGGTTAAATTGGGAAGTCCGAGAACTGAAGAGTTACGACCTGCCACAAAACCCTTCACAAGGATCCAACTGATCTAAAAGTTGTTACTTATCTATGTCAAAAGAATAAAATCTGACTATTCTAAATCAATGTCCACCAATATAAAATATAAATTCATAATGCCCAGGAATGCAAAGTAGGAAAAGATGACTCAATCCAGAAGAAAACATAACGTAAACAGACTTATACAGAAATAATTAAATTAGAAGAAGATATTAAAAGACATTAGAAACATAGTGCACACAAATGTGATATGGAAACAGAGAGAAATGAAATTTTTAAAAAAGACTCAAATAGTGATAAAAAGTATCTCAAAGCCAGGTGTGGTGGCGCACACATTTAATCCCAGCACTCAGGAGGCTGAGGCAGGAGGATTATTGTGAGTTCAAAAATCAGGCTGGGCTACAAAGTGAGTTCAAGGCCAGCCTGAACTGCATAGTGAGACCCTGTCTCAAAAAAATAGGGCTGGGGATTTAGCTCAGTGGTGCAAGTGCCTGCCTGGCAGGCGCAAGGTTTTGAGTTCAATCCCCAGTACCAAAAAATAATAAATAAATAAATAGTATCTCAAATGAAAAATACACTAGATGGGAATAACAGATGAGACTCCGTGGAAGAAAAATTACTGAACCTGAAGACACAGCATCACAAAATAGGGGAAAAGACTGGGGGCAGGGGGAAGCACACCTCAGGAACCTATGAGATTGTATCAGGTCGTCTAACATAGGTGGACCAGCATCCAAGAAGGATGGGTGGGAGAGCTAAATAAGTGTGTATTTGAAAAAATAATGGCTGAAATTTCACACAATAGATGAACACTACATTCACAGGTCCAAAAACCTGAAGAAGTCCTGAGCAGAAGCACAAAAGTCAAGGCATATTTGATACTCAATACAAAACAAAACAAAACAAAAAAAATGCCAAGGCATGCCATAACAAAACTACTAAAAAACCAGTGTTAAAAAGAAAAACCACCTCCTCTACTACCAAGCCTGGCAACAGGGACTGCTTCCGTTTCCAGCCAGCCTGATGTGAGGTATATTAAAAAGCATTAAAGGTCAGAAAAAAAAGAAAAAGAAAAAGGGGGGGGGGACTTTCCAAGTATTCACAGGTAAAAGGCATTATTCACAGAAAACATTAAAAAATGCAAGCAGATTTCTCATGTGAAGCCATGCAGCACAGAAGAAAATTCTATATCCAGTGATACAGTTTTCAAACATGACAAGATATTTTACACCATTAAAAGCTGTGATAATTCAGCAGTGGCAGACCCCTTCTAAAACAAAAGTTCTTCACCAAAAACAAAGACCAAAAAAAAACCCAAAAAACAAAAAACCTATTTTTTAAAAAGGCAAAGTTTGGCTTAGGGTATGTAATTGAATGGTAAGAGAACATGCTCAGCAAGTGTCAGGGCCATGTTTCAACCCCCAGCCTCCTAGAAAAAGGGCAAAGATTGTCAAATTGAACAAAAACCAACCATTCTGAACAAAACCCAACCACGTTATGTATAAAAACTACTTTAAATATAAAGACAAAAATAGATCAAAAGTAAAAGGATGGAATATTCCCATGCAAACACTAGGCTAAAGTGGTATAGACTCTGAAACAAGAACTACTATAAGAGACATTAGAGAGTAACAGAGGGGCAGGGTCCTCATAAGAACATAATCCTAAATATGTGTGCACCTAGTAATAGAGCTTCAACATGGAACTGAAAAAAACAAACAAAGCAATTAGAGCTTAAAAGTTCAGTAAGTCTAGGTCTGCCCCTCCTTTTGCCCAAGTCATCACAGTGTGGGCACTACGGCATCTGGAGTTACACTGAATGATGAAGTCATCAAAGTTTTTAATGATATGAAAGTAAGGAAATCTACACAGGAGAAGATCAAAAAGCAAAAGAAAGCAATTGTCTTCTGTTTATGTGATGACAAAAGACAATTTGTAGAGAAAACAGCAGATCTTGGCGGGTGACAGTGGTGATACTGTGGAGGACCCCTACACATCTCTTGTGAAGCTGCCTGAATGATTGCTGATATGCTTTGTACAATGCCACTATAAAACGAAACAGTCTAAGAAAGACCACCTAATATTTATGTCCTGGGCTCGTGAAACTACACCGTTATAAGGCAAGATGACTTATGGTTGCTCTAATGATGCCATTAAAAGGAAATTTACAAGTATTAAAGGGAAATGTTCAGGTTTGGATGATATTAAGGACCATTCAACACTTGGAAAGAAACTGAGATACAATATAGTAGTTCCACTTGAAGGAAAAATTATAAAATGTCAGTCAACTGCAATCTGGATCATAAAGGGCTTTCATTTTTCCAGCTCAGTCTATTGGAATAGCATTAGGTTTTGTTTTTGTTTTTTCACTTTCCGTTGGACCATTCCAAAGCAAAGAATGAAAGAGACACTATTCATTTAAGCAGCTTGACAGTGATTGCCACTAGAATGTTTAACATGGTTACTTCTATGTACTACCCAAGGAATGCCTTCCCCTTTATATTAGCCAAAACAACTGGTTATATGCCTGCCTTGCTGCAAGCATTACAATGAACGTGATTGTCAATGTGAATAGCTTAGAATACAACAGAGGATAAGCTAATTGAATGTCTTGAAAGTACGAGTCACCGGTCAGATGGTAAACTTTTTTCAGTATTATTTATAGTTGTACTTGACTGCAGCTCTATGAGCCACTCAGCGTTCAAACACCTCACCTGGCATGGCAAGCCTATTTTTGTGACATGGCAGCACAAATATAACACTACGCATTAAAAGCACTTTTTTTGCAATGAGTTAAATCCTCTGGAAAGAATGTCAAATAAGTTTCATTAATTATATCATCAGGGGGCCAGGAGTTTGGCTCGGTGGCTTAAGCACCTATCTGGCAGGTGTGAGGCCATGAGTTTGATCCTCGGTGCCGAAAAAAAAAAAAAATTATATCATCAGTTTACCCTAGTATCTGTATTCATTCCTGTTATCTGCATATCTTAAATTGCTGTTACAGTACTAACACCTTTGTGTTTTTGTTGAGTGTACACTACTGAATAGGTGTAGAAGTTTTATGTTTACCATGTGAGTCTTGGAATACTAAAGATAGTTTGAATATCAGAGTCCCAAAGGAATAAAGTCATTTATTAAATACAAAGACTATTCCATCTAACCAACAGTTTCATGGCTTAGTATGCATGAGGAACTGATAAGGAACTGAAAGGAATAGGTCAAAGCAAACCCTGATCATCTGGAACAATGAGAATAAGAACTAAATAGGGCTAGGGAAGACAGTTCAGAGGCAGAGTGCTTGCCTAGCAAGCACAGTCTTGTGTTCAACCCACAGTACTGCCACAAAAAAACAAACAAACAAAAAAGCTACCAGTTCCAAGAAATTTCATTTACTAAGAACTACACAACCTGAATCTTCATGAATGATGATGTTCTCCTGCTAACCTCTGCTCACAATTAAAATCTGAGCTATAAAGAGCCTGCCTCTCTGTAATTCTCTAAAGATCCTTTTCCATGTTTGTCTTAGTTACTTTTCGCTTGTTGCCGAGACAAAATACCTGATGCCCAAAATTAGGGAAGGAAAGGCTTATTTCTTACAGTTTCTTGGGAGTTTCAGTCCACACTTAGTTGGCTCCAAGTCAGCATGGCGTGGCAGGGCTGTTGTTCATGGCGGCCGCAAGGCACAAGGCACGCTGGCAAGAGAGGGAGAGGCGGAAGAGGAAGACCTGCCTTCCCTTACACTGTATGTCGGCTCCACCCCTGGGTGGGTACAGCACTTACATTGTCAATCCTGGTGCTAGACAA
Organism: Dasyprocta punctata; assembly: GCA_004363535.1. Classification (NCBI taxonomy): domain Eukaryota; kingdom Metazoa; phylum Chordata; class Mammalia; order Rodentia; family Dasyproctidae; genus Dasyprocta; species Dasyprocta punctata. The sequence goes on from RJWM01037472.1 coordinate 7,474, forward strand.
CAAACTGAACACAAGCAAGCGCCAGACTTAGCCCCATCAAAAGTATGTGAGGACTTGGGGGTACATAGTATATCACCCAATACAATGTTTCTTTTATTAAAAGGTACTGTGTCTTGGTTACTTATGTCTAAGTAATTCTGTCTTGGTTATTTTTCTCTCATTGCTCAGACAAAATACTTGATGCCCAAAATGAAGGAAGGAAAGGTTTATTTAGCTTACAGTTTCTGGAGGTTTCGGCCCATATCAGTTGGCTTCAAGGCAGGGTGATGTGGCTAAGTGGGCAACAGTTCATGGCAGTCACAAGTGACAAGAACAAAAAGGACAATACTTATACTGTATGCTGGTTACCTGCCCAGGGTTGAGGGCAGCACTCACACCACCAATCTCAATGCTAGACAATGAACTAATCACAAAAGCTAGACTCAGTCACCTCCATGACTGCATGAGGCTTTGATGGGGGGCTATCCAAACACAAACTATAACATGCTGACAACATAAAATTAAAGCAGGGCCAGGGATATAGCTCAGTGGCACAGCACCTGCCTGGCAAGCACAAGGTCCTGAATTCTGCCCCCCCCCAAAATTAAATTCAAGCAGCAGATATGTAAAAAAAAGTACATATCTATCTTTCCAAAGACACTTAAGATCATCATACATGTGAGCACAGCAATCTAGGTCACAAGCATTTACATCTTCAAGAACTACACTTTTCAATATGGTGGCTGACAAGTAACCACTGATCCTATGAAGAAAGGCAGCTAGTCTGAATCAGAAGACTTAGGCCGTGTGATGCCATATGTTTCATACCTCAGCTACTCAGAAGGCTGAGGCAGGAGGATGGCAAATTAAGTCCAGCCTGGACAACTCAGCATGACCTTGTATCAAAACTTTAAAAAAGGGTTGAGGATCTGGGCGTGGTGGCACATGCCTTTAATCCCAGCACTCAGGAGGCTAAGGCAGGAGGATCGTTGTGAGGTTGAGATCAGCCTGGGCTACAAAGTGAGTTCAAGGCCAGCCTGAACTGCATAGTGAGACCCTGTCTCAAAAAATAGGGCTGGGGATTTAGCTCAGTGGTGTAAGCACCTGGTTGGCAGGTGCGAGGTTGAAAGTTCAATCCCTGGTACCAAACAAAAACAAAAAACAAGGGTTGGGGATGTAGCTGAGTGGTAAAGTGCACGCGTACCACGTATGAGGCCCTGGGTTCAATGCCCTGTACTAATTTTTTTTTGTATACTGGGTAAAATAAACCACTGGGCTGAGCATGGTGGTACACACCTGCAACAGCATTTGTGAGGCTGATGCAGAAGGATCAGGTTAAAGAGAGCCTGTCTCAAGAAACAAAAACTATTGTTACTATTACCACAGGGCTGGGGAGCGGGGCGGTGGGCACTGCAGTACTAAGGATTGAAATCAAAGCCTTTGCACAGAGCTACATTCCCAGCTGGTTGGTTGGTTGAGAAAAGGTCTCAGTAAATTGTCCAGGCTGGGTTTAAACTTAAGATCCTCCTCCCTCAGCCTCAAATAGTGCTGGGTTGACAGGTATGCACCACCATGCCCAACCTGATTTTACTTTTCAATGTGGCCACTAGAAAACTTTAAATTATCTATGTTCCTGCATTATATTTCTATTAGACAATCCTGCTCTAGGAAAGGTCATATTTTACAACTCATTCTTTTAGTGATTACCTTTCTGTCAAAGTAGCCTTATGAGCTCCTGCATACAACACAATCCCCACAAAAAACGCCTGCGCCATCAAACTACTCTTAGTCCTGAGCCTACTGATGATGCAGTAGCAAGATACCAGAGTAATTTAATCATTTACCCAAAGGGAAGGGGCTACTTAACAACTGTCTGAGACTTTCTTCCAAAATGATTCTAGCATCTACAAGAAATCAATGGTAGCTGGGCCTGGCGGCACACGCCAGTAATTGCAGCACTCGGGAGGCTAAGGCAGGCAGATAGCTGCAAGTTTGAGATCGGTCTGGGCTACATAGTGAGTTCAAGGCCAGCCTGCACTAAAAAGTGAGACCCTCTCTCAAAAAAATAAAAAAATCAACAGTACTGTGAAGAAAAGAATCTCTGATACAAATTAGCTTTTTAATCTATGCAAGATTATATATATATCTCTCTTTTTTGAGACAGGGTCTCACTTTGTAGTGCAGGCTGGCTTGGCACTCAAAGCAATCCTCCTGCCTCAGTCTCCATGTAGTATGCTTTTAAGAACAAATAGATCTAACATTTTAAGCCACTACTTTTTTCTTTATAAGCCCCTAGTTATACACATCACACAAGTAAAAACCACAATGAGATACCACTTCACACCCAGTAAGATGGCTATAATTTTGTTGGTGAAGATATAGACAAATTAGAAACCTCATGTATTATTGGTGAGAATGTAAAATGGTGTAGCTGTTTTGGAAAACAGTTTGCAGGAAAACACTGTAAGTTAAAAATTCTACTCTGAAGTATTCACCCAAGAGACACAGTCTATGTCCACAGAAAAAATGGATATACAATGATGTTTACAACGGTTAGCTACAAAGTGATCACAACCCAAATGTCCATTAATTAATGAATGGATAAAGCTTCTTATACACATAAAATCAAAACTCATTTGGTAAAAAAAAGGAATGAAGCTATACATGCCACAACATAAACCTTAAAGACACTATGCTAAGTGAAACAAGCCAGACACAAAAGACCACGTATTATAAAACTCCATTAATATGAAGCAGGTAAGTCCAGAGACCAAAAGTAAACTAGAGGCTGGGGGTAGGCAAAAATGGAGAATTATTGCTAATACATACAGATTTTCTTTGAAAATGAAGAAAATGTTCTAAATTGTGGCACTGGCATATAATTCTGTGACTATTTCAAAAGTCACTGAGTGGCATGCGTACTTTACATGGCTGTAACTGTAGAGTTTGTAAATTCTATCTCAAAAAAAAAACAAAAAAAAAACAAAAAAAAACACATTAGCTCGGCCTGGTACCTCACCCCCCTGTAATCCCAGCACTCTGGGAGACTGAAGCAGAAGAATCCCAAGTTACAGACCAGTCTGGCCAACTTACTGAGACGCTGTCTTAAACTAAAAAATGAGACGATATAGCTTAGTACAAAGGTCTGGTGTTCAATCCCCAAAGCCAAAAAGAAAACAAAGGAAAAAGGAAAAGAATAATGTTATAGGAAAGGGCCTCTACGAAATCTAGAATCTAACTATATGTAATTTTCCATTTTAGAATACAATGAGAATGTGGTAACTACCCCATCAAAGGGAAGGGGGAATCTCAATTGTGGTAGATTGCATTACTGGCCTTACCCATTTATGCCTAGTGTTCCAGTTTTGGAATGCTACAAACAATGGAACATAAAAAAATTTTCTTTGAATTCTTGTTCCTTGAATTTTTCTAGGTAACATATATGAATTTTATACAACAATTTAAAAAACTGCAACCCAGGATCTAGTATCAAACAATGGATTTTGAGTTCCTCTCATTAAAGATGCAAGATTTCTGCAGTTCTTGGGCATTGTTTTCAACACCATGACTTGCTTCAACCAAAAGAATGAGGCAGCATGGCAGCATGCCAATTCTGAGGCTGAACCTTAAGATATCTTGCAGGTTTCCACTTGCCTTTTTGTGCCCTTGCCAGTACTATGAAAAGAACTTTCCAAGTGTGGCTGTTGCCCATTCAGCCCGGCCTCCATAACAAACACACATGGAGCACGAGCTATCCCAACCAACTTAAAGATCTAAAGCAAGAATCAGAGCATCTGCCAATCTGTAGATCCAGGAGGATATCTTATTATTTGAAGATACTGAGTTTTGGAGTAATGTGTTATACAGTCTTATTGTGGCAACAGCTAACTAATGTAGTAACTAACTCTCCCATTGTATTTGGAAGATGTTCCAGACATTAAAGCTGACTATCAAGGTAGGACTGGCCAAATACTTTGAACAGTAACAATTTCATTTATTAAGCCTTAACATAGTGATCTATAGACTTCACTTTCTAGTTGATGCTTGTCCCTTTATGTTTAACTGACAGGGTTGATAGCAATTTAAGACATCACACTTTTTAACAGAAGTAGTATTAGGGTTATTACTTTTAAAAATCAAATGTGCAGTAACACTCATTTTAACAGACCGCCACACCACTGAGGATAAACATTAACAAAACACAATCTATTGCCTCAGAACTTTACTAGAATATGAACAAGGAAGCAGTAATTGAAAGAGGCAAGTACAGGAACACAACAGTCATTCTGAAACAAAGATTTCCGAATACAGACAGACAGACAGACAGACACACACACACACACAGTGTGATCGAAGTATACAGTAAATGTTTAAATGGAAAAATTATTACAGTAGCCAGGCATGGTGGCATACTCCTGGTAATCCCAGCACTCGGGAGGCTGAGGCAGGGGGATCATTGCAAGTTCAAGACCATCCTGGGTTACAAAGTGAGCCCAAGGCCAGCATGACTGCACAGCGAGACCCTGTTCTCAAAAAGGAAAAAAAAAAAAAAAAGAAAAAAAAATTACAGTAAAAGACACATTGCCATTAATCCCCCACAAAATGTTCCCCTTGTTTCAAACATACTTGCCACTTCCAGTTCTAGAAGCCCTCTTTCGTGTCTTTACAAGGTGTGATCAAAAATGCAGTGAAAGTTGCTGCCACAAAATACTGCTGCATACTTGCCATCCTATGGAAAGGCAAGCTTATAAAAACGTTATGGTGTATTCTTAGAGACGAACAATGATAGGTAAAAAAAATAACACATTGTTGATAGTTTTGTAATGAATATATGTACTTTAGTGTGATGGCAGCCAGATGTGCCTCTCAGCAGCGGTACTGGGAAAATACAGGATGCAATCTGTATGTTCACCCACCTGGTACAACGAATGGTAAGGTGTGCAAGTATGTCAAAGTATAAGTGGGTGAGTTTTACCTACATTATGTATAGTGTTAACATTTTTGTGTACTTTTTTTTTTTTTTTTTTTTTGCGGCACCGGGGATTGAACTCACAACCTCGCGCCTGCCAGGGCAGGCGCTTAAGGCACTGAGCCAAACTCCTGGCCCTGGTTTTTCGAGGCAGGGTCGCACTGTGTAGCTCAGGCCGGCCTTGTGCTCGCGTTGTAGCCCAAGCCGGCCTCGAACTCACAACGCTCCGCCTACCTCAGTTTTGTGTACTTTTTAAAAAAAAATTTTTAGTATATATTTGCAATTCACAGTTTACAGGGGAGTGGTTACATGTACGTATTACAGCTTTTTTCCCTAATCTCCTTCCCAGGTCTCCTATCATCTTACACATACTTATTATTTGTCTTAGTTCATGCTATGGCATATAATGTTTACACTGACTGGAGGTATTAGAATCACATACATGGCGTGTCTTTCTTTACTCCTCTCATTTCCAATTACCCTCCCATTCCCTTGCACCACTTCCCTATTGGTCAAGATCTGTCCCTTTTTGTCCCTTTCTACCCACCCTTTAACATTTTCTTTGTTTGTACTTTGCCTCACTCAAATGAGAGATACCATAAGGCATTTAAACTTGCATGTCTAATTTCATCATTATATTTTCCAGGTGCATTCGTTCTTCTCCAAATGCCTCAAATTTGTCATTCTTCGAAGCCAAGCTGTACTCCATTACACACATATACTACATTTTGTTTATCCAGCTATCTGTTGATGGCTATACAGGCTGCTTCCAGGATTTTACTAATAGGAATTGTGCTGCTATAAACACTGGTACACATGTATCTCTGTAGTATGATGGCTAAACTCTGCAGAAGATACCTAGGAGAGAAATAGCTAGACCCTATGGAATTTTCAATCTCAATTCTTTCAAAAATCTCCATAATGATTTCCATAATGGTTGTACTAGTTTGCATTCCCACCAAAAGTCTATGAGGGTTCCTTTTTCACCATAATTACATCAGCATTTGTTATTGTTTGATTTCCCAATGACTGCCGTTCTTTTGTTGCTTCAATTTGCATTTCTCTAAAGCCCAGAGTAGGCTACATAGTGTGTTTAAGGACAGCCTAGACTGTATAGTGAGTGAGACCTTGTCATCAACACCAACACTAAAACAAAACCAAATAAAACAAAGTAAAACAAAACCACAAAAAACAAAAACGAGAAGAAAATCCTTTCCTACACCTATATCTTCAAGTGTTTTACCTATTCTATCTTTCAGAAGGTTTAATGTTTCTGCTTTAATGTTTAGATCTTTGATCCATTTTGATTTTAATTTAGTACATGATGAGAGATAAGGGTCCAGCTTCACTCTTCTACAAAGAAATAACCAGTTTTCCCGGCACCACTTGTTGAACAAACAGGCTGTCTTTACTCCAACATATGCTTTTGGACCATCTGTCAAAGATCAAATAGTTGAAAACATCTGGGGTGCATTCTGTATTCTCTATTCTGTTTCATTGATCCAAATGTCTGTTTCTGTCCAGTACCGTGCTGTTTTTTTATCACTACTGCTTTGTAATATAGCATGAAGTCTCGTATTGCTGTGCCACCTGCTTTGTTTATTGCCCAAAATGGCTATTCGTGGTCTCTTCTGTTTTCAGATGAATTTTAGCATTGTTTTCTCTAGATTTGTAAAGCATGCTGTTTGTATTTTGACTGGGACCCTTTTGAATTTGTATTGGGTGATACTAATGTACCCCCAAGTCCTCATATACTTTTGATGGGGCTGAGTCTGGCATTTATGATTGGTTTGTTGTCTAGCGCTGGGATTGGTGATGTGACTTGCACCCGCCCAGGGGTGGAGCTGACATACAATGTAAGGGACGTGGGTCTTCCTCTTTCTTTCTTTCTTTCTCTCTCTCTCTCTCTCTCTCTCTCTCACTGGCACACCTTGCTGTTTGGTAGCCACCATGAATGGCTGCCCTGCCCCACCCCACCACGCTGCCTTGGAGCCAACTGAGTATGGACTGCAACTCCCAAGAAACTGTAAGAAATAAACCTTTCCTTCCCTAATTTTGGGCTTCAGGTATTTTATCTAGGCAACAAGCAAAAAGTAACTAAGACAGAATTCATACAGAAGTTTTGCAAGTGTGGCCATTTTGACAATTCTGCTTCTTCCTATCCAGAAGCAAGGGGCATCTTTCCATTTTCTAATGTCTTCTTCAATCTCCTTCAGAGTACTATGGTTTTTTCTGCAGAGGTCTGTCACTTCCTTGGTTAGGTTTATTCCTAGATATTTCATTTTTCTGGAAGCAACTGTGAATGGTGTTATTTTCAGAATTTCCTTCTCATCTTGTTCATTGCTGCTATATAGAACTACTACTAATGATTTTTTGTGTGCTGATCTTGTATCCTGCTACTCTGCTAAAATTAGTTATAAATTCTAAGAGTTTTGGTGGAGTTTCTTGGGTCTTTTTGTAGAGTATCATATCATGTGCAAATAATGATAATTTGAGTTCTTCCTTTCCTATAGTTATCCCTTTTATTTTACTCTTGCTAATTGCTCTGGCTAATGTTTCAAGCCCTGTGTTGGATAACAGAGGTGAAGTGGATATTCTTGTCTTTTTCATGATTTTAGGGGAAATATTTTTAGTTCCTCCCCATTTAGCATAGTGCTGGCTTTTGGTTTGTCATAAACAGCCTTTATCATATTGAGGTATACTCCCTGTATGTCTGTAGTCTTCAGGATTTTTATTATACAAAGGTGTTAGATTCTGTTGAAAGCTTTTTTTGAATCTACTGATATGACCACGTGGTTTTGTTTTTGTTTGTTTGTTTGTTTGTTTTTGCGGCACCGGGAATTGAACTCACAACCTCACGCCTGCCAGGGCAGGCGCTTAAGGCACTGAGCCAAACTCCTGGCCCTGGTTTTTTGAGGCAGGGTTGCACTGTGTAACTCAGGCCGGCCTTGCGCTCGCGTTGTAGCCCAAGCCGGCCTCGAACTCACAACGCTCCACCTACCTCAGCCTCCCGAGTGCTGGGATTAAAGATGTGCTCCACCACGCCCGGCTGACCACGTGGTTTTTGACTGTGCTGCTGTTTATGTGAAGTATTACATTTACAGACTTACATATGTTGAACCACTCTACCATCTCTGGGATGAAACCTGCTTGACCATGATGTATGTATTATCTTTTTGAAAATGTGCTGCATTCTATTTGCTAGTATCTTGTTGAGAATTTTTGCATCTATGGTTATTAAGAGATTCTTGTTAGGTTTTTGGTGCAGTTGAGAGACAAAGACAGAGGTAAGAAAAAGTTTTTATTGCCAGCACAGGAAGGCTGCAGGAGATTGCAAGGACCCTCAAAGGAGACAATAGCTAGAGTTGCTTTTATAAGATAGGGATGGGGTGGAGACTACATGAGTGGACAGGTCATCATGTTAGGAGAGGACTGGAGGACTTTTTGATGTAGGGGTGAGGACTACCTGAGTGGACAGTGTCGGAAGGGAAACTGGAGAACCTCTGGAGTATGCAGCGAAAGGGAGACAGAAAGTTTATTGTTTTGGGACCAGAGGATGAACATGAGAGTTAGGAGAGATATGCTGTTGCTTTAGGGGTCAGCACCAAGATGGACTGGTGCCATATGGAACCTGGCAGAGTCCCACACGAGCAGAACCCATCAATTCTCTTTTTCAGTTGGGTCTTTATCTGGTTTGGGGATCAGGATGATAAAGATTTCCATAAATGAATTTGAAAGTGCTCCCATTTCAATTTCTTTGAAGAACTTGATGAATATTGGGGCTATAACATCCTTAAGGGTTTTACAGAAACCTTTTACATGTTTTGTAGACATCTATTACATGCTTTCTTTGGATTTTTCTTGTAGAATTAGCCCAATTCAGTACAATGTTACATGAAAATTTACTTTTACAACTTTGGGAGGAGGTTGAAATTGATTCAATCTACTAATGATGACTTGGATCATGTAAGCCAAAGAAGTTAGAAAGATATGACATAAAGAAATACAGAATGAAGACCTTGATTCGGGTAAGGAAGAAAACAAAAACATAAATAAATACTTGACTAGTCCAAATGCTACAAAATGGTCATGTATACCTGAATGATCCAACCCTAGAACTAGGTAGGAAAATGTTACCAGGTTCTTGTGAGTGGTTAAACCATAGGACAGAATGCCAACACTGCAATTCAATGTTGGAAATTGTAACAAACAATAAGCTACAAGATGTTCTGAGATGAGCGTGGTGGCACATTCCTGCAATCCTAGCACTTGGGAGGCTGAGGCAGAAGGATTGACTTGAGCGCAAGGCAAGTCTGGGCTAGTGAGTTCAAGGCCAGTCTGAACTACATAATGAGACCCTGTCTCAAAAAAAAAAAAAAAAAAAAAAAAAAGTTTAAACTACACTAACAAAATACAAGTAAAAAATTAATGCCGTCATGGGACTATTCTATATTCTAATCAAGCTAATCAGAATCTAAAGGATTTATGGAGAAGTGACAGGTGTGGGTTAAAATTTTTAGAACAGTAATGACACTCAAGGGATTTAGTTTCCTTCAAAACTATGTTTTGATGACTAAAAGACCTGCCCATGAAGAAAAAAACTTGACAATTTGGCTGCTATTCCCTTGTTTTTTAAAGGCTTTGTTTTGAACCGTCAAGCACTTTATACACCATCTGAATACAGGACAGCTGATAAACAATTTGCATCATTTTGTGGTTGTTGAAGGTTTCAGCAATACATGCCAAATAAACTTTCCAAGTATGGTATAAAAATATATGCCCTGGTAGGTAGATGTGAAGACATCTTACACTCTGAATTTAGAAATTTATCCAGTCCATCTTGGTGCTGACCCCTAAAGCAACAGCATATCTCTCCTAACTCTCATGTTCATCCTCTGGTCCCAAAACAATAAACTTTCTGCTCCCAATAAAAACTTTTTCTTACCTCTGTCTTTGTCTCTCAGTTGGGAGGCCAAGGCTGGAGGATCCTGTGAATTCAAGGTCAGTCTGTGCTACATAGTGAGTTCAAGGCCAGCCAGGACTACACAGTGAGACCCTGTCTCAAAAAGAACAATCAAAAAAGCAAAAGCAAAAAAAAAAA
>RJWM01037473.1:0-17408 GCA_004363535.1 Dasyprocta punctata
AGATTTCCAGCTTCTATATTCTTTTAAGTGGAGTTGTGTTCAAGCCAGAGACATTCCATTTAATTAGTCCAGGGTTCAACCCAGCCATCTGGATTTCAAAATTTCCAGGTGAGTCACTTCACAGCCACAACTGAAAACTATCGATTTTAAAGAAGCATTCCTCGAGGTGATCATAATGCCCTTTCCCTTTTGGCACATTCATGCTTTCCAGCGATGCATGCAGCTCTCTCGTTTTGGCCTTAAAATTCACTTTATGTAGCATAGATGGCCATTCCACTTGTACTATTTTATGTATTCAGGTTTCATATCAAATTTTAATTGATGAGCAGCATTCTTTTGTTACAGAATGTTGATGATCATTTCTATCTACCTTCCTCTGTCAATGAGGATACTAAGGCTCTATCATGTGAAATCCTTTACTGAGCTCACCCTGCTGGGTGGTGACCTTGTGCTCCCGGTCTACCCCTCTGGTCTCCTAGTCTTTTCTGCGTGGTCTATTGTGCTGCTTAAGAAACATGAATGCTTGTAAGAATCACCCATAGATCTCATTCGAATGCATATTCTGATTCTGTGGATCTGGCTTTATCAGATATTAGAATAAAATAGCCCTTTAACTATAACCATGACTTTCCAGTACTGAGCTAGGTGCAGTGTTGATTTAAAACTCTCCCATGACCCACACTTACTTAGCCCTGACCTCCTCTAACGTAGGTGCTATCATTTGGAATGTGTCCCTCTTCTGTCCACTGAACCCCATCATTCAATGAAGACCTCACTTCTGTCCCAGTTTCATTCATTTCCTCACCTTGAAATGCCTACAAATTAACCTCTAATTACCATCTTTGTTTCAGGAGAATGTTTCAGGTTTAGTAGCCACTTAATAACAGAATGCTAAACTTCCTAAAATAGGAACTATAGTCTGATTTTTAATAATTGGGAATATATGTAAATGGTTAATAAATATGTATAGGTCAGGAAAATCTGCCTATATCATTTTGACCAGCACGTGGTAACAGAATTGCTGACTTTTTTATTCATGGATATAGCCTCAAATAAACACAACTGTCACCATTATAACTTTCATCAGCATTGCTTTCTTCTGATTTCTCTTTCCCCAGGTCTGCCAGATCTTTGCGCAGTGACCATTTTCCATAGAATTTCTGAAACACCATTTGCTTGACTCAGTCAGGGTCAGTTCTAGCCAGTTGTTGCTTAGCAATAATAATGACATGTTGAGAATCATCTGACGGGCTTTGAACACCCTGAGCGGAGGCGAGCCAAGGGCAGCTGGGTGGTTAATTGTGGCCTGCAGTCATCACCAGGAGGCCAGTGCCCAAGAGGGAAGAAAAGTGCTGAAACTGCTGCAAAATGTATTTTAAATTGCACTTGTAGTACAAATTCTATGTTTAAAAATTAAGTAAAAATGAAACCCTTAATCTGTGGACTATTTTCATGTGTTTCGAACAATAGACTTAAGGACAGATCTGCCCTAAAATAACATATTTTCCCCTGAAGTCCAAGAGGTTATGGGGTAGTGTATTGGGCTTCTGCATTCTGGAACTCTCTGGATGATCGATGGTGACGGCCATGGCCCTGATGGAAGAATGGTCACCTGAGGAATGGTCACTTGTAAAATGTCATTTTAAAACACAGCCCTTTGTGAATGGTTGGTATTTGTGTTTGTTGCCCCTTTCTATATAACTCAGAATAAGCTGATTATGTTTCGACGCCTGGGGCCTTTCATGTCAAGTTTAAATGGACAGTGGATCACAAGTGACAAGTTATAAAATGCTGAAAGTAAGGGTCTCTACTGGAAACCTGCAACAGGATGCTAACAATTAGAGAGATGGACGCAAGCTGCTGATAGTCTCAGCGTCTCTGCTCCTCAAGCCCCAGAGCTTTGTGGTCATGCTGCAGAGAGCAGAACTGTGATAGGATGCACACAGAACATTATCATTCCTGGTGACTGTTTCTATGGTCATTTTGACAATATTGACTACTTCATGGGACATCAGATCCTCAAGTGTCCTTGGCACAGGATAAGTAATTCCAGGAATCAGAAAAATAATGCAAATATAGAGGTACCAAAGGTAGAGGAAGAGATCAAGAAATGGAAGATAGGTTTTCCACTGGCCCATCACCCTTAGATCAAAATACGGCCCCGGATGAGCTTGTGCTTCACAGAAATCAGAAATTTCTCAGGATTATCCTCTGAGGACTTGCTCCTTAGCACAAAGGGTTCCTAAAATGAGATATGAATTTGAGGTTTGTTTTCAACTGTGAGCTCCACTAGGCTGCATGATGGCCTACAAATTTATTGTTGTTGCTACGTCCAGACCTGCTGCTATTGCTGCTAGAGCCTTTTCTGAAGCACCTAGCAACGCTGGAATATTGGTGCCTGTGCCAGAGCAGAGTCAGGAATTTCTGAGAGGACACCAAGGGAAAGATGAAAAATTCCAAAGAGGAGAAGAGAAATTTTGCTTGAAACATTTCTTTTCAGAAAACAGACCATTCTCCCCAAACCCACTACAACCAGACTCCCTGTTTCAAAATAGTGCCTTTGATATTATTCCTTTGCTCAAAAGGTCCATGGGTCCTCGACGTTCATTGGTAATGGCTGAGCAGTGCGTTCAGGCCTTCTAGATGTGTGCAGATAATTTTCCTCAACTCTAAAGGTAGCCCAGCCCTTTGTTCACTGCTTTAAGCTTGCTGTCCTTACTGTTACATTGTTCCTTCACAGTTCCACGGCAATCATCATTTTATCCACTTTTATATCATACCCAGGTTCAGTCTCTGCCTTCCTGTTTTCCTCTAAGGAGAATCACTTAAGCTTCCCTTTCTGTCTTGACCATAGATTAACCGACCCCCAACCTGGTTCTTTGGCTTATCTTGACAGTTACAGGCTGCCCTGGAGCCAGAGTTGAAATTTAAATTGTCCCCGACCAGTCAGGTAATGTGCCTGAGGTCAGTCCTAACCATTTCGCCACCCCTCACCAGGCTTTTCTGCCCCAGAGAACTGAGATCTCTCTTGCACCTGGGATCGTATCTTGATTTCTTCCTGAGGACCCCATCAAATCCTTTGGTGACCCAGAGCCACCATGTCCTTCACACACTGAACCGGTTGCCTGGGTTCACGCAGCTGCTTGGCCCCCCCCCTCCCCCACCCCACCCATTTACCCTGATGAGTCTGTCTGTGCCTTGTAATCACCAGGACTGGCCTAAACCGGTCAAAGCTGGAAACCAGGCTTTGCAGTGGTCAATCTGACTTGTACGGGAGCTGTATTTTGATCTTAGATAAGTGTGTTTTCAGATTGCCTGACTCTTCCTAGCCTCTGAAATATGAGAGGAGAAACAACTATTAGTAAAAGTTAGGATTTAAACATAGGTGAGAGAATCAATAGTTTATTCAGAAAAATTCACATAAATTTCCGTCTAAATGATACACATATGAATGCATTATCTCTGTTTCATGTTTTGAAGAGTTATGCTATGCACCTGAGATTATTTCCATTTGTTCATATTTGTTTATTTGTAATAGAGATGCCTTTTTTAGGTTTCATTAGAGAATGAGAAAAAGATAAAAAATTACCTACAATCCTATCACTCGGTAAGAACATTTTTGTCTTTGCCTTTCTCATCACTATATACACATACGACTTTTTACACACCAATTTTTAAAACTAAAGTTAGATTCTTGTTCATTTGCTTTTGTGTAGCTAGCTTTTTTAATTGCTCCAAATCTATGAACGTATTTTCAAACCAATTCGTATGCATATCCGTGTTATATAGGACAACGGGCAGGTAGAGTTCCTTACAGTGAACGTGCCTAATCTCCTATGGCTATTAGTGGGGTTCTGTTTCTTTCTGTTTAAAAAAGTGCTGTCCCAAATCCACTAATTTATATACTTGAAATCTTGTTCTTCAGTATAAATATGCAGAAGCAGATAACAGGCACAAAAATATGTACAGTTTTCAGCTTTTAGATCCTACCCAGATTTGGCACTCTATCTTCCTTTCAGCAGCAAATGACACCGCTCTTTTCTTTATACTTTATTGTAATTCTTTCGATTGTTGGAGCTTTTAAAATCTTTGTTAAGCTGACAGCCATGAAATATTGGTTATTGTTTTATTTTGTTCATTTATTCATTTCTTTAGCAGGTTATTTATTGAGTGCCTGCTATGTCACAGGAACCATTAGGGGTGAGGGGTTCAGAGTAAAGCAAGATTAAAAAAGAATTCCCCCAGTTTTAACTAGTGAGGAACCAATATGCAGACATACAGAGTAATCCTAGGTAGTGAGCCATGTTAGTCTGAGTGCTTGGGCAGCACTTGACTGGATCTGTTTCGAAAAGGGGGCTATGACGGATCAATGGAAAGAGACAGCACTTCTGCTGAGGCTGAATGATGAGAAGGAGGCTGTTCAGAAGAGCACGGCAGAGAAAGAGAACAGCTAGATCCAAAGTGTGAAGGTGGGTATTCAGAGAGCAGCACTGTTCACAGAACATGTGGTATGGAAGTAACTCAAATTCTTATGGATAGATGAATGGATAAATGATGTGGTATATGTGTACTGCAGAATATTACTCAGCCTTTAAAAGGAAAGAAGAGATGCTTCATGCAAAAACATGGGTGAACTTTGAAAATACTGGGTTCAATAAAAGAAGCCAGTCACAACGGGTTACCAATTGTATTATTCCAGTTGTATGAAATATCAAGAATACAAAAATCCATACAGGTGGAAAGCAGATTTATGGTTATTAGGAGGTAGGGGAATGAAGAATGATTACATAATTGGTGGGTGATTTTCTTGGTGAATGATGCAAATATTTTGGAACTACATTGGGGTGATTGCTGAAGAACATTGTGAAGGTTTTAATTACATTGAATTGTGTACTTTAAAATGAATTGAATTATGTACTTTAAAATGGTTATTTGTGTGTTACACGAATATCACTTCAATTTTAAAAATGTATTAGGATGGATATGAGTTTGCTCGGTTTGAAAGTAGAAAGTCAGGATGTGTACATGTGACAGTAGAAACGAGGTAGTTGAGAAATTTCTGTGCCGCCCCCAAGAGCAGAAATTTTCACTTTTGACTCTTTGCCCTGTAGCAATAGGTCTCTGCCTATGTTCTTGGGAAAGAGGACTTTCTACTCTTCTCCCAGTGGGAGACAAGTCTTCAACTGTTCTGGGAGGCAATGGGGATGTGCCCATGTCCTGGGGCAGAAGAGTTTGCTGCCCTCTGCTGGTAGCCACGACCTCTGCATCATAGGTGGAAGCATTGGGCAATTGAGGAGGATCCGGAATGTCAATTATCTCCTGCAGGCTGGCATCACTCCTGCATGTTTGTGGAATGCAGGTCAGAGAGTCTCTTTTTTTCTCATCCTCTAGACAACTCCTTATTTCTTCCTTGCTCTACCAAAGGTGGACAGTTGGTATGTCTCCACTTTCTCAAATTTGAATTTGATTGCCTAGCATTCTTAATTCCAACAAAGCTGTAATTGTGTAGATTATCTGCTTTTTCTTATTGGGTTGGGAGTGGTATTTACTTATGGCTTTCTACATCCTAACTGGAAATGGAACGATGAATTTTTAGTTTGAATTTAAAAAATATAAATTAATGTTTTAACTGATATAAAGAATGTATGAATTTATGGGGTACCCTGTGATTCTTTGGTACATGCATGCATTGTGTAAATGTTGAATCCGACTAAGAATAACTATCTCATCCTATATGTATCATTTCTCTGTGGAAAAAATGTTAAAATCCTTTTTGAGGTACACAGCATACAATTATCTGTTGTTACCTTATTCTGCAATAGTGTACCAGAACTCTATGGTAAAAACTAAAAATCCTTTCTTCTAGTTTCTCAAGTTGTACAGTTAGTTGTTGTTTTCCATAGCCCCCCACTGTTCAATAGCACCCAGAAATCCTTGCTACATCAGACAAATTTTCCTCACCTCACCCTACCTTCTAATTGCCCCAATTTCGACTCAACACTATTTAAGATGCCCTGCTTCTGTGAGGCCACCTTTGAACGGCGTTTTGAGTTTGTGCATAATCAAATCCACCCATTTGCTTCCTTCATGGTTTCTGTATATGACCGTATGTTTAGGAAGGAAAAGGAAACCTCACCAAATATATATTCATGTTTGTGTATTTTTAAATGTTTCAAAGTTTCCTTTTTAATATTTAGATCTTGAATCTATCTAGAATATGCTGTAGGGTAAAATCTGAAGTAGATAAACCAATTTTGTAGTTATTTAACTTGGGTAAGGTATAAATTTAGATGTGATATACATATAGACAAACTAAAATTTAAAAAGGTCAAATTGCCCACTGATATTAGAAGTGAACAATAGATGTCGGATTTGAG
This sequence comes from Dasyprocta punctata, assembly GCA_004363535.1. Classification (NCBI taxonomy): domain Eukaryota; kingdom Metazoa; phylum Chordata; class Mammalia; order Rodentia; family Dasyproctidae; genus Dasyprocta; species Dasyprocta punctata. The sequence goes on from RJWM01037473.1 coordinate 6,378, forward strand.
AAAACAGTCTGATTTTAGTATTATATGTTAAATCACTCACTTACCTTCATATTTTACTGTGAAGATGGTGGTAGTAATATGAATTATCTTGAAGTTTTAAAGGGCACATTTTATCTGAATCACATTAATTGTATATCATTATTACAAATATTACAATTCCCTTTTGTCTTTAATTTTGTTGCTAGTAATTTTAGCATTATATTAAATACTAGTAATAGTAATAAGTGGTGTTTTTTTGTTTTTATTATGAATGTTCTTGGTTTTTCACCAGCAAGTTTGACACTAGCTATTGATTTTGTTTCATTTCAATTTTTATTTATTTATTACCTTTTTTAGCGCTGGGAATGAAAACCAGGACCTCACACATGCCAGGCAAGCATTCTGCCACTAAGCTCTATCACCAGCCCTAGGCAATGATTTTAAATACATTTAAATATATTAATATAGCATTATTTTTATTAATTTATGATTATCAGCAAATTAAGAATAGACCTTAAATTTAATTAAAGATTCTCTCATTTATATGAATCAGATTTATTAAGCTACTATGTTTATGCTTCATTAGAGTTTTTAATAAAAATTATTGATTTCTAATGATCATTTCAGCAACACATATACTAAAAAATTATTGCTTTCAAGAATAACTACATCTAATGACCATAAACTTAAAAAATATACTACTAGACTTGATGCTTATTTTTAGGCTTCATTTTCCACTCATATTCATAAGTGAGTTTAATATTTGTTGCATTTTTTTGCTTGTTAATTTGATACGGTTAATATTAGAATTGTTCTGTGTCTTTAAATAAACTGAGAAGTGATATCCCATTTCTCAGTTTGTGCTCTAGAGCAAGTTATTATAGAAATTATCCATCAAAAATATTGCAGACCAAGTAAACATTTGAGCAACAGCTATTTGTCAACATTTTCAATTTATTAAAAAGGCTATTATTTTTACATAGGTATTTTAATTCTTCATGAATTAATTATGATAATCTGTACTTCCTAGAACATCATATATTGTTAAGGTGTTCAAATATAATTACATTCTACATTTTTAAAATCAATAGATAATTTAAAAAGCCATAATTATATAGTTTTACTTCATTTCTTTTTTCTTTATTACTCTACCTGATAGCCCTTTTTAGAATATGCCTTTTTTAGTGTGCACTTTTTTAACACCCTGCTCTGAGGTTTGTGTATCAGCTCTACCACTGGCACTTTGCGGAGTCTCGGCTGCCCTTTGTGTAAGTTTAGATCAGTAGCATTGACCTCACAGAACTGTCCTGAGGTTCTGAGGTGACAATAAGTATAAATAACTCTTCACATGGTTTTCAGTCACATGGTTAACACTCAAAATTAGCAAAGATAATTACTGCATTCTGTTTTTAGACATCTTGATTTTCCTTTTCCTCTTTTCCATAGATTAATTTTATAGCTCTTTTTGCAGAAACTCTTGAATTGTATGAAAATTTAAGACTGTTCATTTTTTTTATATCTATGTCCAATGCCTTTATCTTTGAGAGCTAACATTAAAAGTGCTACATTATCCTTAATTAAAGTTTTCATTTCCTTTTTGGCTTAAAAAATATTTAGGCTAATTGTTTTGAGTGATTTGAGTTTTTAGTTTTTAATTTATTTGCTATTTTATCAAGGAATTTAGCTTACTCTGTTTGTACTACTGAGGATTTATTGAAGCTTTATTTTATAATGACTCAAAATCAGTGAAAGCATTCTCAGTTTCAATGTACCAAATTATCACACATACCAGTTTTTAGAAATGATGACTTATGAAATTTAATTCCTCTGTAGCTTCAAAATCAAGAAAAGAATTTAAATTTCTGATACCTAGAGAAGTAATTAAATGGGGCTGGAATGAGAAATGGACAATTATATTTTTTTAAAAAAGGTCTCTCAGAAGAGACTTAAATATGAACAAAGCCAAGACTTGTAAATGAAATAGCATAAGGTATAGAAGGATAAAAGCAATAGTAGTATTTTGTTTCACTGTAATAGTAAGATTTTTTTCTCTTTTTGTACACAGATTTTTTTCTGTCAGTTCTAGAGAATTTTCTTCTATTGTGTTTGTTAATATTTTTCTTCTGCTTGTTCTCTTGACTTCAGACACCCAAATTAATTATATGCTTAACTTTCTCTTTCATATCTGCAAACTTCTTTCCAATTGTTTATTTTTTAAAGTTAGGAAATCTACTTGTATTTTTATGTGTTTTAAATTTAATCTTTTTCTTTGTTAACTATAAAAGAAATTTTAATATTTTTCTCTTAAACCACTACTTCCCTAAGGAACATTTTTTCTTTTATCTACATTGTCTCATAGTTTTCCACCATTATTTTTGCTGTTGTACTGTTGTGAACATGGCTGTTTCCTGAATGTTCTTCTATTGCCATTTTTTAACACACAGCCTGGTTGGATTAACACAGTTATTATTATTATAGTCTTCTAAACGTATTAAACATACAACTGAAGGGCATGTTGATCACTGTAAATTTTGGTTTAGTCCCTACATTCATGTGAAAAAACCTGCATGCAACTGAGGTACAAATTCTTCAGCCTGCTCCTTCCCACTCCAAAAGTGTCTACTATAGAAATGATTGTTTTAACTAATCTTAGATGCCCAGCAAAGACATACATTATTACATATACTACTCTGAATATTCCTGGGTAACAAGCTATCCTCTAGTATGCCTATGTAATTCTGCTCTCACCTCTTGATTATACTTACTAACAATCACTGGTCAAACCTGTTCATTCAAGCTATTTGGTGTTAAAATTATATAGTTTAATTCAACTTATATAAATGGTGAAATATGTTTGAAACCAAAAATATTTCCTTTGAAATACATATTTGGAAAGATAATTTGGTAATCAATAATGTCAAAATAAATGTTGTTTTGAAAGGATGTTAAATTTTCAGAATTGTTTAAAGAACTGAAACTTGAAATTATAGATACATTATTATTCCAAGACAGAAGATAAGGCCTTGGTGTCATAGTTTAATATTTGTGAAATATACTCTGTTATATGTTTAAGTTAAAATACTTAGAATATACAGTTTTCTTTTCTGATTTCTGATATCCTGCTTTAAGCAATCGGTAAGGTTTTATTGAATTCATGACTTTCCAATAATAATGGCTTTTCATTTATGATCTTTTTATATTTTTTACCCTCTCTTTGTGTAGTTCTTTATTTGGGTGGGTATACATGTAAGATTGAAAAGCGCTTACCATAATTATACCACTCTACTCTCTGTCCTTTATTTTTTCAGTGTTGTCAAATTTTAATAAACATCACTTGATGTATTTAAAAAAGAAAGTTTATGTTCAAAATGACAATGCATGTGTGCATACACTACATGCACCACACGCACACCCACATACCCTCACACAGACTTCTTATAAGCATTATTTTCCCCAGTTCTTTTTTTGCAAGAAAAATAAAAGATATGACCCAGATTCCTTGTGGAGAGGAATTTTAGAATTAAACTTATGTGATATGCAAAATAAATGAGCTCAAACTAACTGCAGTGCAGTGGGAGTTCTGCTTTCATGCTGTAAACTCATTTGTCAAAATAATAGATGCTATGTCTATATGAATGACCTGTATGGCCTCTCATTAACTTGGTTTGATTAGACTGCTAAACTATTTAGTGCAGTCTGTGGAAGATTCTCAATAAAATTGGGGAGTAAGTGTGGAGAAGCCCAAACTGGGTGGTAAGCATCTAACTTCATATTCAATTAATTTCAAAAGCACAAAGTCACAGAAGAAACCAACTTTATCTCTAGGTATCTCTGGGCTATAATAACAAGCACTTATCTGTGTGTATGGGTAAATTGCTAGAACATTGGAGGGTGCAATCCGTTTAATAATACCGTGTGAAAAGTTGTTCACAAGAGCTGATCGTATCTGTTGATTTTCCTGGTTATTTTAAGAACCAACTTAATAAGTATTTATTGTTATAAAACTCTAAGGATGAAAATCCGTCATGTAAGTATGCTTTCAAATACTTATCTGTTCTAATTATCAGGACCAATTTGAACTGCGTCTTCTCTGAGACAAATGGCTGTTGAATTCATTGGAGAGGACACTCACATCTTTTACTCTTTAAAATGATGACAATGGGCCTGTTTTCAATTGGCCTGTATTGGTTGCCATAGCTTCCTGGGATACAATGGCTTCCAGTTTCCATGGGCACACTACGAGCTAGGTCTGAAATGCTCTCTGTCATGATGCGGGGTAAATCTGGGAGTAGAGTCTGGCTAACACTGCATTTCTGAAAGCTGCAAAGATGAAAACCTTAAAGAAATAAAAGCAAAGACTCCTGTTGCCCAAGCAAGGCACAATAATGAAGAAATGTCCTATAAGCATAGGCAAGTGGCCATGACAATGAAGTATGTCGAGAGAAAGAAGGAAGAGGGACCCGTAGGACAGTCAGGAACGAGGGAGGGGCGATGTTACAGCTTTGATTAAATTGGGATCACATGAGTTAAACAGAAATTTTAAAGAAATGGTTTAAGTAGAGGTTGTTAGTAAAAACACTGATTTTTTTTCCTTTTGCTTAGTATTGACTCTCATTTTGGATGGCTTTTTCCCCTTTCTGGCAATGGAGAGTGAACTCAGGGCCTTTATACTTTTTATTTTTTATTTTGAAACGGTGTCTCACTAAGTTGCCAACTTGCACGGGCTTCATGGGCTTCATTCAAACCCTCTGCCCTCCTGCCGCAGGCCTCCAGAGTGCTGGCCCCAGGGCTGCCCTGCCTGGCTGTGGTACCGGCAGCCTTTCTGTCATCTGCTTTTCAATGTGCCTCAACTAAAAATAAACTTTTACCTGAAGAACTGATCATCCTAAGGATTATTTCCTTTAATATTAAATCTACGGCTTTTCTGTAAATAACCATGCTAGCATTCATTTCACATGAGAATCTCCACTGCCTGTTCAGTTCCCTAGTTATTTATTTTTTGCAAGTCTTTGTTTCTAGTGCTCACCAACCTACTTTCTCCACAGTCTTTATCTCAGTTTTTGAAGCAAATATTTCCTTGACATATGCTTGCTTCCTAATTTAGAACTGGATGCTTTTTTGTCCCTTTAGCTTGGCTGTCTGGTGTGAGCTGCTTAGATAATTTACAGAACTGTTTTGATGTTTTACTGGGGCTAGCAATTCAATGTGCATATTGCTTGCTATGATTTAAATTCAAGAAGTAGCTAGATTATTCATTACCAGAAATGTCTAGTTCATGTTTTATTATTTACATTGCTTGACTAGTACAGTGGAGGAGACATAACCTTCCTGAAACCATCATAGTTTCATGAATAAGGGCCCTGTAACAAAAGACAGATGAACAATGAAAAGAATTCAAATTTAAGTTTTATAAGATGTTAGAACCTTCACGAGGAAATGAAGACCTGAAGACTCAGGTGAGAGTGCTGATTTTTTCCTCCTAGGTTTGGTGAAGTAGATAGTCTGAATGCATGACTGGTTAAAAATTACAACGTGACGGTAATAACCCGGGCAGAGGGAAGGTCTCTTTACTCGGATTCTTCTCTGTCCTCGTGTCGTCAGAGGTTAAGGATGTTCTTTTTCTGTAGAACGAGAGATGGCACCTCCAAATGAAAGTCGTATGGTCTACTCCAGGGGAAAATCAGAACATCTTTCTTAGGTTTTATGATCTCTTTCAGGAGAGAAGAGCAAGGCAAGGTGAGAATAACCTTTCCTGTTCCTGCTGTTTTCTCCAAATGCCAAGGTGCTGTATTTTGGCAGTGTGTCATGAGTCCCATTACCATAAAACTTTCTTAGTTTCTATAAAAACTCTAAAATACTCATTTTTTTTGTGAAGAATACTTCAGGGTTCTCTAAAAGAAGCAGATGTCACAGAAGCTGAAAATAGAACAGTGGTGCCCAGGGGTCGTAGGTTGCGGGGACTAGCGGGCCATTTGGTGAGTGCGTGGCAACTTCGGGCTAACCCAGGGACTCTGATGTGTGGCACAGGAGGGCAGCGACAGGTAGCGATGCATTTCAGAACCCAGAGGAAAGGGTTTTGAATGTTTTCACCACAAATAAATAGAACAGGTTTGAGGAGATAGTTTAACCTGCTTCCGATGTTTCACAGTGTCTCTGTGAGTCACCACCTAACAGCGCAGCCTGTGAAAAAGTTCAGTTTTGTTTCTTTGTGCACCAGTTTCAACATCAATTTAAATTTAAAAACATAAGTATTTCATGATTCATTGGGAACAGTGGAAGTGACTTACGATTTTAAAATAAAGAAGGCTCTTGGAGAGCGAAGGGTGAGTTTCTATGTTTACTGATTGCTTCAAAGGGTAGCATTCACCAGAGCGACCCGGCTCCCAAGCAGGGGACCCGGGCCTTGGGCGGCCCGCTGCCCGCTGACCCAGAGAGACCAGGGCACTGTTAGTGGCCGAGCAGGGACGGAGCTGCCACCTGCAGAAAAGCTCTGAACTCCTGGAGCCTCCCTTCTGCTCTAAGAACATTCTGCCTAGACCCTTGGAAAAAGGCAGGGATTTGGGAATGGAAGAGGAAGCAGGAGGGAGGCAGGGGGAAGAGGTACGGAGGATCAAGACATAATATGTGGTGCCAGGGGTCTAGCAAGGTGGTACAGCTCCCCACTGGCAAGCGCAAGGTCCTGAGTTCGATTTCCACAGCAGAAAAAAAAGTGATATCTATGTATACAAGTTCCCCACTATTAATATGTTTATTATGTATCACAAACTTACTAATAAAAACTGGGAGTAAAAGAGAAAAACCGTATTTTTTATGGAAAAACTTCGAACTGTCATTGATTCATAAAAACAGATGTCCAACCCCGTTCTTTAGTAAATACATGTTGATTAAAACAGTAGAGAGAAAAAAAAAAAGAAGGTGAGGATTGAGGCAATTTCCTGACAGTTTGGATGTTTAGGTTGTTTTGAAGACTACATTATAAAGATGATTATCTTAGTTTTCTTTCCTAGGATCTATGTTAATGATATTTAAAACTAAATTGGTTGGGAAATCCATTGCTTTTAAGAACGTACTGTTTAGAATGTATGTACTGTTGGCAATTTTCAAGGGGTTTCCCAGATCTCTTTTGGGATATACATTACTCTGAAGTTAAAAAAAAAAAAAAAAAAAAAGAAGTCATTCACTAGCAAATCAAGTTTAGTATTTACATTAAAAAAACAGTACCCTTGAAAAAAATCATACTTCATTTATAAAACATAAGGTTTATTTGTATACTAATATACTAGTATACTAATATAATACTAAATAAATCTTTATAAAGAATATTGTTAAATTTGATATTATTAAATATAAAGTTTAAATATTCTTTATTGTAAAAGATATTGATTAAAAGGCATTTGACATGTAATTCTGATGACAAAATGAGAAAACAGGAATAATATAGATGGTCATTTCTTTTTTTTTCTTTTTTTCTTCTTTTTTGGTACCAGAGATCAAAGTCATGACCTCACGCTTGCCAGGCAGGCACTGTGCACTGAGCTATATCCCTGGCTAGATGGTTAATTCTTTAACATAATCAAGTAATATTTTTAAATATCTATACTTACCTGTGTAATCTAAACATAAATATCCAACCAAGGTCAAAGACAAGACAAGAACTTTAACTGACATGTCACTACTATATTTAGCATCTTTATGGAGATGTAACTGCTTTCATAATGAAATAAGTGGCACATAGTTCAGGTGGACAGAGGTAAGTTCAGATGTATATTAAAACTTGTGTAACCATTACTATGAGTAAGACAATGAAGGTTTTACAATCCCTAAAAGTTTCTTTGTATTTCTTTGTAATTCTTATTACCTGCCCTCCTTAACCCCTCATCTCATGGCTGTCAAGGGAAAGAAGAGCACTTGCTATAGGATCCTATTTATATAAAATTTTAGAAAATACCTACTCACCCAGAATAAAAGAAACAAGTCTGAGGGTGTCACACTATTTTTCTCTATTATTCTGGAAAACAGTAGTCATTATTATTAGATAACATAAGAAAATAAGGGGTAAAAGTATTCTAAATGAGAGGAAAGGTGATTATTTGCATAGATAATATTAGCTACATAGAAGATGCAAAATAATTAAAGGGGGAAACTAAAAGGGTAGGATAATTCAGTAAGTTGACAGGTTCTAAAATTCAGTCTATAAAAAAATTGGTTTCCTATATAAAAATAATATTTAGAACATTTATCTGAGAGATAACATTTTTAATCACAAATAGAAATAGAAAACACTTAGAAGTAAATTTAACAAAAATTGTGTGGGTCTTACAAGGAATGTTCTTTAAGTTCTATCGAAATGTCAGTTTAGTATAAATCTATATATTCATCCAACCCCGATGTAAATGTCAAATTTTGTCCAGAACCTCAAACAATGCTAAATTGATGAAAAAGAAATATGCCAAAAAGAGCTAGAAAAACTTTGAGAAAAATAGCAGGAGACTAACCCCAAAAGATATCAAAATATAATAATAATAACTATAACTATATTTACTATTATGGAAGAAATAAAAGCCTTAAAAAATAAAGTATAAAGCATATTAACTAGAATAAGCTAAGTAATCATGAATTAACTCTGAAATCCTAGGAGTTTAACACCAGATAGATTTCTTTCTACTTCATGTTTCAAGTGCTTCTAGGCCAGGTGGCATGCAAGGCCAAACTTAGGGACCCAATCTCATGTCACCTTCCATCTGCTCTAACAGCATCAACTGCAACATAGAACTTTCTTCAGTCTTTCCTACAGGGTAAGAAAATTTGGAGTATCACAGAAAGATACTTCTGTTCTTTCAACCTACAAATGCAGAGCTTGCATAAAAATGGCCTTGGTGAACTACAAGGTGAGTGAGAACAATTCTGCCTTGGACTGATACTAGGAGGTCAGCAATGGTCCTAAAGAAGTATGGGGCTAAAGCTTGCAATATAGTTGCCACTGCAGAGCTATTAAAAAAAAAAAGAAAAATTCTCAAGGCATTGGCCTTAAGCCACTAAATGCTGAGAAGGAGAACGAGAATCCAAACATACTCTTCCATCTTTCTTTGCACCAGACTAAGTTCCAAGTAGACAAAAAAGATACGAAAACAAAAGAAGTTTTAAAAAGAAAGGAGGAATCCTAATCTTGAATATCAAAATGGGGCAATGAGCTCATAATTAAAAACTATGAATAATCCACAACAGCATGGTGAGTTTAGAACAAGCAATTTGTGGTAAAAGGTCAATTGGGAGCTCATTCATTATTAGCTGCAAATAAAAATAAGAGTGGAATGTCAATTTTTCCTGTCAAAAATGCAAAATTTGATGATGTCAAGCACTAGTGAGCATTATAGGAAATGAACATACTTTATTTTCAGGAAGAATTGGTTAAACATTTTGTTTATTTTTATAGAAATGTGTGTGCGTATATATTTATATAAATATATAATTAATTTATCTATATAGTATAGCCTTTCACCCTTGTACCTAGAATTCCAAGTACTTAACATTGATTTTTTAAAATAAGAGACCCTTTAGGTGTGTGTTTGTGAAAGAAAAGATTTCCCTTTTATTTTTTATGTTTAGCTTTCTACTAATCATATATACATACTAGTTTTTTTAAATATTGAAATGAAGTTCATGTAGTAATTATTTCTTTCATGTACTTTTAAATATTTAACAAAACAATTAGAAATTATATATTTATATGAAATAATACATAAAGCCTCTTCTCCAACATTGTTTTTATGCATTAAATATAAAAAGGAAGAAAGGAAAATGTGAATTTAGAAAAAGATAGGTCACTTTTAGATATGGAGTAGTCCCTGATACACCATTAAAATCCCTATTCTCATGTCTCCCTGGATATTACCTTTATCTCATAAGAACTTTCCTAGTCTCCAGTCAAATTTATTTTTTATTAAAATGTGGTAGTCTGATGAAACAAATGGTGCAGGCAATAAACACTGTGAAATAGGGGAAATGGTATTCACATAAAACCAGGAAGCTTGCTTTCATAGATTGAATTTTAGGCTTCCTTGCCTCTAAGGTGGGTGTGTAACATTCTCCATCCTTGAGGATTAATGTATGCAGTCAGGTGTGTTAGAAACATGAATAGGGGAACTTCCAAATTATGATGTACGGTTCCCATCCAGGACGTGGTATTGGTACTATTTTAATAGCAGGAAGGTGGGCGTTTTAGAGATGTGTAAGCCACTGAGCCAAACTCCCAGCCCAAGTTCGTGCTCTCATTGTTTGATTGTTTGATCATTTTTTTCAAGGCTAAATCTTGTAATCTCAACAACTACATTGAAGATAGCAGTATGCAATATAATAACTAGTGCTAATTTTGTATTATTTTGTTTTGAAATTCTGTATCTTTATCCTTTTTTTTCTAAAATAAAAAAAATTAAACTTAAATGTGGATATCTAAGATTAGACGTTAAAGTTTGGGCTTAAGCATATTCTCGTTTTATACTTGATTCTTTATTGTACAATAAGAAAGAGAGAGCAGTTATTTACTAAGAAACCACTGAACACAATAACCTTGGAGACCTGAGACTTCTAAATTGTGAGGGTTCAGGGAAACAATGTGTTCATTCACAAACCTCTTCCCCCCCAACAACAAATGTAAGGGTGGATCCAAGGAAGAATAATACTCTGTAAGTATTCAGATGGTATTTATTTTATTTACCTTTTAACCCTCTGCTCTTTAGTTCCAGTTTTAATTCCAATGGAAACAGTGCAAAAGCAAAATAAATTAGCTTTTTAAAAAATTCTACATATGTACACACTCTTCTATTACACATAGTCAGAGTTAGTAAGAAAGAGACAGTGACTCTAATTACCTTTTTTGCTGTACTTGACACATCATGTTTAATTTTCTCTTCTGCAGTGACCTTTGTTTTTAATCGGTTAGGAAAATAAGGCAATCCAGTCTACTTGAACATCCCTGATATTTTATGAGCAAACAATAAGTGATATTTTGGGCAACTGCTAAGGTAATTACAAATATGGTGATAATATATGCAA
>RJWM01037474.1:0-17406 GCA_004363535.1 Dasyprocta punctata
AAAAAAAAAAAAAAAAAAAAAAAAAAAAAAAAAAAAAAAAAAAAAAAAAAAAAAAAAAAAAAAAAAAAAAAAAAAAAAAAAAAAAAAAAAAAAAAAAAAAAAAAGGATTGATTTATTGAAGATAGAACAATTCTAATTATACATGCACAATGAATAGAGCCATAAAACATATGAGCAGAAATTGACTGAAATTAAGAAATCAACACATGGGATAGTAGTCAAAGATTTTAACATCCATCTGTTAGTGTTAGAAGCAATCATGTCAGATTTTCGATTTAGACCACACTGTCAATCAAAGCTCAACAAAATAAAAAGTTTAGAATATTACATTCAACAGAGTACTTACTTTTCTTTTTCTTTTTTCTTTTTGGTACCAGGGATCAAACTCATAACCTTGCATTTGCCAGGCAGGCACTTGTGCCGCTGAGCTAAACCCCCAGCCCAGAGTACTTATTTTTCAATTACATGTATACTTGTTAAGGTAGACCATATGATAGGCCAGAAAAAAACACGGTCCAGTAGTAAATTTTAGAGCATTGAAATTACATAGACTGTATTCTCTTAACTAGAACAAGATAAAATTAAAAGCAACCGTTGGACAAACGTGAAAAAACCCATAGAATGTTTCTGCCTTAAGTTGGAGAACTAAACCATGATATTTTTCTTTGCATATTTTATTGTATATTGTTTTGTGATCTTTGTTGGTGTAATAAAGCAAGAAAAAGAACTAGCAAGTATAAATATTGGAAATAAACAAGTGAAAGTCAAAAGTCACTGATGATCATGAATACGTCATAGAAAACTATAAGCAATTTACAAAGAAATACCATTCGTTGTGGAGTATGGCAAGGTCTGACAACAAGGTCAATAAATATAATAAAATTAATTATCTTTTTATTTTCTTTAATGAATGATTCATGAAATCAGTGTTTCATAATAGCATTGAAATATTGAATACTTAGGGATAAATATAATGGACTATGTAGGATGTATGGGAGCTCCATTTTGAAAATGATGACCCGTTGCTGAGAAATTAGAGATTTAAGTAAGTTGGATGACAACACATTCAATATTGTAATTATAGTGAACATCCTAGGCAGGGTTTTTTTGTTGTTGATTTTTTTTGTAGAGTTTGGTAAGATAATTTTAAGATTTATATTGATCTAATTTTCAGACTTACTGTGAAGCTACAGTAAAGCACTATAGTATTGGCATAAAAATAGACATAGGGAACTGAAACAAAAAAAATCCATATTTATAAAGGTTCCGGTGTAATTCAGTGGAAATTACACAGTCTTTTCATTAAATAATGCTTGAAGAATTTGATATTCATATAGAAAAAATCAATCTTCTACCCCACGCTATATAGAAAAACTAAAGTGAAATATTTAATAGGCTGAAAAATCCCCTTGTTTTTCCCTTTCTGAACTACTTTTAAATGTGTCTCTTACATACAGGGTATAGTTGGGTCTTGCTCTTTGAGTCACACTGATCAGTTTTTTCTTTTATTAGGTGAGTAAAGCCCTCTTACATTGAAAGATAGGATTTATCTTTGCTCTCAATCCTGTTATTTTAATAAGTTGCTATGTGATATATTACCTTTGACCATATATATATATATATATATATATATGTTTATTTTCTAATTTTTAGGTACTTAACAAGGCTTACACTTTTGTGCAACTAAGTGTATTACCTTTTTTCAAATTAAATAAATCAAAAAATGTATTATCTTATTTTTCAAGTGGCCTTAATATCCTGTCTTCTCCCTCCAACTACCAAACTCCTCCCCTCCTTCCCTTCTTCCCCTCCTTCCCTTCTTCTCTCCTTCCCTCCCTTTCTCTCTGTCTCTGTTTGTCCTGCCCTCTCCTTCTTGTGATGCTGAAGGTTGAAGCCATGACCTTCACTCTGACCTATATTCCCCAGCCCTTTTTATTTTTTATTTTGAGACAGAGTCTCACTAAGTCTCAGGCTGGGCTCCAACTTTGAGATTCTCCTGCTTCAGTTTTTTAGATTGCTTGGATTACAAGTATGCACCACCATGCCTGGCTCTTGTTTTCTTACTTCATATTTTGTTATAATAGTGTTACCACTTTTTCAGTGTTATCCTTTTACTCCCTCATATTACACGTGAACCTTAAGCTAATCCTACTTTTGTTCTTTCTCTTCTCAAATATTTAATTATATTTTATTTTGTCAGAACATATAATAGTTATATATTATTTTCATTTTTATCTCTACCTTTGTTTTATTACTGAATTTATAATTTAAATGTGTTTAATTTCATTGTCTCTTCTTTTGTCAAGCTTTTTCCAGTCTGATGAAACTCATTCTTTAGTATATTGCTCAAGAACAGGAGACATGGGTAAAGACTTTCCTAAATTCTTAAATGTTTAGACTTAAAAAAAAATAGTCTTAATGCTAAAAGATAACTTGGCTGGATATAAAATCCTTTATTCATAGTTTGCTGTGAATTCTTGAAAATGCTGCTTTGTTGTTTCCTTATTTTTGATGTGTTCTCAAGATGTGATGTACTTGTGTTGCTGGATCTTGAATTCTTGCTTTTTGATTTTATCTTTATTTTTATTTTTAGTTTCAGTTTTTGCCTGGATGCCTTGAGGATTTTTCCTTATCTTTAAAGTCCAGTAGCTTTTCTAGGATATGTCTCAGAGTTTATTGTTATGTGCCAATTTTCCCAGGTGCATTGCAAAGTATTTCAATCTGCAGATTTTGTTTTTCTTTTAAGGAAGCTTTCTTAATTATAGTGGTGCTAAGAAATTATTTTCTTATTTAATTGACCAGTATTGTATATATTTATAGTGTGCAGCATGTTATTTTGAAATAAACTTATATTGTGAAATGGCTGAATCAACTTAATGTGTACATTATCACACATTTTTCTTTTTTTTTTGGTGAGAACACTTAAAATCTGTTAGAAGTTTTAGCGTATACAATACATTGTTATTGACTGTAGTCACTATATTCTAGAATTGATCTCTTAAACGTATTAGTCTTGTATCTCCCCTGGCTCCACCCACCTCCCACTGCTGATAACTATCATTCTAGTCTAGATTCTACATCAGTGAGATTATGTAATATTTATTTTTCTGCACCTGGCTTATTTCACTTAAATGTTGTTCTTCAGGTTCATCCTTGTGTCATAAGTGACAAGATTTTTTTTCTCTTTAGGAAATATTGCCTTTTTTCACTTGAGATCTAGGTTTATACTTTGAGTAGGAAAATATTACATTGAGGTAGGCATTATTGCTTTATGAATGACCTAGTTCACTTTAAACAGATGAGAGTGTTTTTTGTTCTTGGTATTTGGAAACTGTACATTGGAAGTAGATTATTGATTGAGGAAATAGCAGTTAAATTTTATTAGTTTATAAAGTAAATAGAATTAATACCTTGGGTTGCATATTCTCTCTGTGTCTCCTACCCCGAGCTCCCCGCTTACCTTTCTCTCTCTCTTTCTTTTTGTAGTACTGTGAATTGAATTCCTAAGACCCTGAACATGCTAGGCAAGTATTTTACCACTGAGCTGCATTCCTAGCCCTGTATTTTGATATAAGATACTACTAAATTGCTCAGGTTGGCCTTGAAGTTCAGATCTTCTTGCCTTGGCCTCTTCAGTAGTTGGCATTATAGGCTTACACCATCACTGTACCTGGCTTGGATTTTCTTTGAAACAGTATATTTCAGCTAGGTAAATAACATAAATAAGTTATGAAAGTAAAATTTAATGCTGTTACTATTCTTTTATCCTTCCAGTCTTATAATTTTTTAATTACTAAAAATTCCCCAACTGCCTTTGTAATTGGAATTTTTGACACCTGGACCTGTAACAGTGCTAGAACTGTTGGTGTATATAGCTTGTGCTCCTGGGTCTTGAATTCTTTTTGTTAATATTTTACATTCTGTTTTTAAAATTAATACATATGAATTAATACATTAATGGGTTCAGTGTGATATTTCCTTATATGTAAACAGCATTCACTGATCAAGTTCGACTACTCTTTTTCTTCCCTCCTTCTCGCCCTCCTTCCAACTTCTAGTAATCACTGTTGTACTTTCAGACTTTCAGGTCAGCTTCTACATCTGAGAGAGACCATGCGGTATTGTTTCTCTGTGTCTGGCTTATTTCTTTATATCTTCCTGTTGTATTCATCTTGCTGCAAATAACAGGTTTTCATTCTTTATGTCTGAATTTTATATATATATATATATATATATATATATATATATAAATGTAACACTTTTTATTTATTTCTATGTTGGAGACACTTAGACTGATTCCCCGTCTTGGCTGTTGTGAATAGTTTTGCAGTAAATGTGGAATGCAGATACCTCTTCAGTATATCAGTAATGTAATCCTAACAATAGAATTGCTGGATCATATGAAGTTCCAATTTTAGCTTTTTTAAAAAACTGCTATACTGTTTTTCATTATGGCTTTACTAGTTACATCCTTACCAATAGTGTATAATAGTTCAGCATCCTTGTCAGCCCTTGCCTTTGTATTTTTTGATGGTACTGGGGATTGAACCCAGGGCCTTCACATTGAGCCAAATCCAGATTGCTCTTCATGTTTGGAGACAGGGTCTTATTGATGGCGTTAAATTGCTCAGACTGGACTCTTTAACTTTTGATCTTCCTGTCAATCTCCCAGAGTGCTGAGATTATAGGCATGTGCCTGTCTGCTGTCTTTTTTTTTTCTTTTCTTGTCTTTCTGAGACACAGTCACTTTGTACTTGTCTTGAACTTGCAATGATTCTCCTGCCTCAATCTCCTGAGTGCTGGGATTACAAGTGTGTGCCATCACAACCGTCTCTTTTTTTTAGATAATAGCCATTATTAAAGTGATATCTCATTGTGATTTTGATTTGCATTATACTGATGTATAGAGTATTGTTTTATATACTTATTTGCTATTTGTATATCTTCTTTTGAGAAATGTACATTTGGGTCCTTTGCTTACTTTTATTTTTAATTTAATTTTTATTTATTATAGATAGGGTATAACTATCCTGTCCAGACTGGTCTTGAACTTGGGCTCAAGTGGTCCTGCCATCTTTCAAGTAACAGGGATTAGAGGTATATGTCAGCATGCCTGGCCCTTTTCCTTTTTAAAAATCAGGATGCTTCCTTGCAGTTGTTTGAATATATATTTTGGATATTAACTGTTCATAAAATGTTGGTTTAAAAATTTATTTTTCTATACGTTATCTCTTTATACTGTTGCTGCCATTGCTGTGTTGAAGCATTTTAGTTTGATACAGCCTCATTTGTTTAGTTTTACTTTTATTGCCTGGATTTTGGGGATTATAAATAAGAGTCATTGGACAGCTTAGTGTCATGGAGCATTTCTCATATTTTTTTTTTCTTCTAGTAATTCCACAGTTTCAGATCTTACATTTAAGTATTTCATATATTTTGAGTTGATTATTATATATATATTTTGGCACAATTAATTCTAAATCAATTCTAAATTAATTAATTTTGCTTAAATTAATTCTTCAGCATGTGAATATTCAATTTTCCTCAGCACCATTTATTTAAGAGCCTGCGTTATTGTGGCTTTCCTCACAGTAGCTCCCCTTGGATTCTTCAGGGTGTACTTTTATCTTGTATTTACCTCTTTTATTTGGTGCAAGCTCATTCCGCAGAGCCAGTTTCTCCCTCACTCCTTACTTTTACCTTTTCAAATAAACTTTGTCACCAGTGTTTTGCTCCTTTTGTTTAGTTCTTTGAGATAAGAAGAACCTAGACGCCAACTCCAGAAAGAGATATGAGTACCACAAAACCTGGTAGCATTTATTTGGCCAGCCACTTTCAGAAGGAACTATCTGGTAACATTAGCAAAAAAAAAAAAAAAAAAGGTCAGCTCCCCGACATTCCTGCTCAATCCAGAGTAGCCTTTCCTTTCTACTCTTGCCCTCTTCTCTTTTTTCTCTATGGGTCTCCGTTTCAGAAGTTTATGGTCCTGCCTTGTCCTCTTAGGAAGGACTCCCCTCCCTGCCAACCCAATTGTGTGGGCTTTGGCCCTGTGGAACCTAAGTACTGAGCACTAGGAGTGGGCTGTATTTGGGGCATCCTGTGCCTGCCTGGGGTTAGGGTGACAACTGGGTGCTCTTCCTGCCAGGTTATGTCCACAGGCCCTGGCTCTCATCTATGCCTGTGGTCTGCATGCCAAGGTGCAGCCTTGGGCAGCACTTTGGCACCTGCCCTGCTTACTGTGCCCTGAATCTGGGAGGGGGTGTGTAAACCCTAACAGCTGCTTTTTGTGTTTCTCTCCTCTGGATCCCCTTTCCTCCATTCTGCCAAAGAGGCATAAATGTTCTGTCTGTCTCTGTCTCTCTTAGAATAACATCCAGGTCCTGGCTTGTTGTGCACACTAATCTAAGCAAGTGACCACTGACCTAAATATTCTTAATTTGCAGTCACAATATTCTAAACTACTCAACAAAAAGATTAAAAGCCCAGTAACACTTTTATAGAGTTTCTTCCCTCTCTGATCTGCAAAGCCAGTCCTTGTCACCTCCCCACCTCTTAGCCTGGGCGTACTGCACATGGCTCTTAACCCTCACTGCCTGCCTGCAGCAGATTTGATTAGCAGAGCACAGAGCTCTTCCAGGTTCACACCCAGCCGTCACCACCAGAGAGAAGGCCTATTTGCTTCCTAATGAAATTGAGGTCTAAATTATTGAAGAGGCAAATGTAGGTCAAAGGAAAAGGGCAATGCTAAATATGGGTAGAGGCAAATTCCAAGCCTTTTGTTTTGTGTTTTCCTAGAAGGATATACTAGTCAGTTGGTCTGTCTGTTTTCCTGCCTCCTTCCTTCTTTCTTTTCTTTCTTTCTTTCTTTCTTTTTTTTTTTTTGTTTTTTTTTCTGAGACAGGGTCTCACTATGTAGTGCAGGCTGGCTTTGAACTTGCTTATATAGCCTAGTCTGGCCTCAAACTCATGGTAATCTTCCTGCCCCAGCCTCCTGAGTGCTGGAATTACAGGCGTGTGCCACCGTGTCCAGTTTATACTGAATTTTTTGTGTGACCAAGTATGGGAGGTCTCTGGAGATCTTGTGGTACACCCTGTGACATGGAAAACCAGGGACCTTGAAGTAGAAGTCCTGCTGTTTTGGCTGCTTCCTTATCCTGTTTGTAGGATCATTGGATGGGTGCTCAGTGCTACTAGGTGGGCAAGCAGTGTACAGCCCTATTTATGAGGGAGGGAAGAAAAAAATCCAGGACCATCCTCTTGGGGCTGTATGATGGGGGTTCTTGAGCTGTGCGGAGGACCTGGAGGGAGAGCATCACTTCCTGGTGATCAAACCAGCAGGAAAGGAGAGGATGGCATCAAGGGTCACAAGCATCACTGTAGGGACGCCCCAGGAAGTTCTAAGTCAGTGGCTGCTGGGATGCTGATGCATTCAGGGACTGTTCCTGGCTCCTAGTGCCCTGCCTGCTTTAGCTGCTGCTCTGGAGTCTGCCTGGCATTCTCTACCTCCACAGTGATCTGTGCCGCAAACTGCTAGAGGCCACCAGGCAGGAAGTCAGGAGAGAAGGGTGTGGCCCCCTGTCTGAGGCCTGGATACCTCAGCACCCGTGATGATACCTGCCTCTCGCCATTATGTCGTCACTGGTCTCTCTGGCCTCCCTCTGCCAGCAACTTTCTTCAGCATACACATCTGCTCAGGACAGCTCAAAATGGACCTTAACAAAAACTCAGTCCCCTCAAACCTCATGTCCCTTTGCATTGCCTTCTCCTTTGCCCTTTTTAAAGAGAAATCTATACTGCCTCACCATTTCTTGGCCTCCCAGCTTTCCCTCCTCTAGTCACTGGGGTTGGGATCCTGTCTTCCTTGTTCTAGCCTCCTCACATTCTGACCTTGACCCTATCAAGGTTACAGGTGGCCTCCTCATTGCCATGGAATATGTTTGGGACACCTTTGGAGTTCATGTGTGCATCTGCTTTGTAGCCTCCCAGCTGTGGAACATCCCTTAGGAGACTGTCTCCTGGGACATCTCTACCTTGTGGGACAGCACCTTCTCTGTCTCTTCTGTTCAGGGGACCTCAGGTTGGGTGTTCCTGGGGTCTTGTTAGTGACGCCCTCCTGAAAAAAAATAGAAAAAGAAAAAAGAGACTGTTCTTTCTCCATTGTTTGTGTTTGGCATCTTTGTCAAAAATCAGTTGACCTCAAGTATGAGGATTCATTTCTAAACTCTCCTGTTCAATTGGTCTGTATGTCTATTTTTAGATTACTACCATACTGTTTTGATTACCATAGTTTTATAGTCTCAAACCAGGTATTATGATTTCTCTAGCTTTGTTCTTTTTGCTGAGAATTGTTACTTGGTGTTGTGGTTCCATACAAATTTCAGTTTTGGTTTTTCTGTTTCTATGAAAAATGCGATTGGAATTGTCATAGGGATTGAGTTGAATCTGTAGGTTGCTTCAATAATATTTTAACAATATTATTCTAGTTCATGAACATTGGATGTCTTTTCATATATTTCATTTGTTTCTTCAGTTTTTTTCAATATTTTATAATTCTCAGTGTACAAATCTTTTACCACGTTCATTAAATTTATTCCTAGTGTTTTACTGTATGGTTTTTGGATCCTGTAAGTCGGATATTTCTTGTCAGTGTACAGATCTTTTACCATGTTCAATAAATTAATTCCTAGTTTTCTACTGCATGATTTTTAGATCCTATATAAATGGAATATTTCTTATTTTTCATTAGTAGATGTTTGTGATACATAATAAATATTCATTGTGAGGAATTGGTACATACAGAGATTACATCTTGATCATTTTTACTTCCCCTTTTCTCCCTCCTGTATTCCCCATTTCGATTTCTTTTTTGGGTAGTTTATTTTTAGTGTATAGAACCACTGCTGAGTTTTGTATGGTGGTTTTGTACCATGTAATGTTAGATTTATTAGGTTTTTTTTTTTTTTTTTTTTTTTTTTGCACACTGGGGGTCAAACTGACAACCTTGCGCCTACCAGACAGGTGCTTAAGCCACTGAGCCAAACTCCTGGCCCTACTTTTTTGAGTCAGGGGCGCGCTATGTAGCTCAGTCCAGCCTTGCGCTCACATTGTAGCCCAAACCGACCTTGAACTCACAGCGCTTCTCCTACCTCAGCCTCTCGAGTGCTGGGGTTAAAGGTGTGTGCTACCTGCCCAGCTGGATTTATTAGCTTTAGCAGTTTAGTTTTTTAGCATTTTGTATGTGTAAGACTATATTATCTGCAAACAGAGACAGTTTAACTTTTTTCTATGCAATTTGTATGACTTTTCTTTCTCTTGCTTAATTGTGCCTACTAGAACTTCTAATATTATGTTGAGTAGAATTGGTGGAGTGGATCTTGTCTTGCTCTTGGTCTTAGAGAAAAAGCTTTCAGATTTTAACTTTCATGTGTGGTATTATTTGTGGACTCTCCAAATACGGCATTTACTGTTTTGAGGTATATTCATTCTATACCTGATTTACTAAAAGTTTGCTTTCATCATAAAAGGATGTATTTTGTTAAGTGATTTTGCTGTATCTATTAAGATGACCACATGATTTTGTGGGACAGAGGATTAAATCCAAGGCCTTCAAACTGACAGTCTCAGCCTTTAAAAGTTTTTGAAATTGATGACGCTTACTGTTTTTAAGTTCATTGGTTTGAGATATACATAATGATCATATTCAGCATAGGGAATTTGTATTTGTACGTGACATATTTTGATTCCTCTTTTTTTCCCAGTCTGCTCTCTTTTCTTCAATCATGCTTCCTCTCCTTATTTACAAAACTTTCTTTCCGTTTTATCCTTACCTTTTTTCCTTTTCCTTTCCTTTCCCCCTTAACACACCCTAGTCCCTCTTGCCTTTTGAACAGTTTCTTCCCATTTCACTGTATTGTACATTTTGGTCTTTATTTACTCTTTCAGCTTCTCATACTAGGGAGACAACATGATGTTTGCGCATGTGAGTCTGAGTTGTTTCACTTAAGAGTATGGTCTCAAGTTGTATCCATTTACCTACAAATGTCTCCCATTTATCCTTCTTTTATGACTGAGCAGTACTCCATTGTATAAAAAACCCACCTTTTAATTTTTTCAACACATTGCATATTGTTATATTCATAGCAGTTGTTTAGTGTATAAGATATAGACATGAAACATTGTCCAGAAAATTATTAACACAAAACTTTCCCCTCAGTGAATGAAGAGAAACCAGTTATAGGGCTCTCTTTTTTTTGTTATGACTGCTCTATTATTTTCAAAAAAACATTTTGCATTACAAATGAAATCTGAAAATGACCCTGTGAAAACTACTTTTCATTCAAAAGTCTTTTTCTTTAACTATCTTAACTAATTTTTTATATGCATAGATATTCTTTCAGTTTGTCATACAAGTGCAACAATGTGATGGTTACATATGTGACTTATTTAGTTCACTGAGAAGTGTATTTTCAAGGTGCATTCACTGAAGTGAAAGTGTCTAGTTTATGGTTCTTTATAACTGAGTAGTATTCCATTACATAGAAATACCACATCTTTTTTGTCCATTCCTCAGTGGTGGGGTATTTAGGTTGTTTCCAAGATCTAGCTGTTATAAACTATGCAGCTATAAACATAGGTGCCCATATATCGCTGTAGTATGATGTTTTAAATTCTTCTGGGAAGATACCCAAAAGTGGAATAGCTGGGTCAAATGGGACCTCCAGTCCTGATTTTTTGAGGAATCTCCACACTGATTTTCACAGTGGTTGCACAGGTGACACTCACAAACAGTGGAGAAGGGTTCCTTTTTCCCCATAGCCCTTCCATCATTTGTTACTGGTTGGTCTCTTGATGATAACCATTCTTTCTAGGGTGAGATGAAATCTCAGCATTGTCTTAATTTGCATTTCTTGATGACCAGTAATGTCTAGCATATTTTTATGTATTTATTTGCCCTTCTTATTTCTTTGTCTGAGAAGTACGTATTATCTCAGATGCCCATTTTTTGGACTGGGTCTTTGAATTTGGGGTGTCTGAATTTTTGTAGTTCTTTATATGTCCTAGATATAAATTCTTTGTCTAAGGGAGAGCTGGCTAAAATTTTTTTCTACTCTGTTGGTTGTATTTGCATTCTGTTGGTGATTTCTTTTGCTATGCAAAAGCTATCTATCTATCTATTTATATATTTATTTATTGGTACTGGGGATTGAACTCACAACCTAGCACCTTCCAGGTAGGGACTTTGGCCACTGAGCTAAAACCCCACCCCTAATTTTTGAGACAGGGTCTCACTATGCAATTGAGGCTGGCCTTGAACTCATTTTGTAGCCCAGGCTGGTCTTGAACTCACAATGATCCTCCTGCCTCAACCTCCCGAGTGCTGGGATTAAAGTTGTGTACCACCACACCCAGCTGCAAAAGCTTTTTAATAGAATGGGATTCTAGTTTTTGATTCTTCGTAGTATTTCCTGTGCAATCTGAATTTTGTTCATGAATTCCTTGCCTACACATATGTCTTGAATATTTCTACTTATTTTCTCTCCCAGCAGATTTAGTGTTTCTGTTTTGGTATTTAGATCTTTGTCCATTTTTTAGTTTAGTGCATTTTGATAGACATGGGTTTAGTTTTAGTCTTCAGCATGTGTAAAGCCAGTTTTCCATCTCCATTTATTAAAGAGGTTATCTTCTTTCCAGTGAAGGTGTTGGAACCCTTGTCAAAGATAAGGTGGCTAAGTGTGTTTTAAGTTGTTTCTGTATCTTCTTATCTGTGCTACTGAACCTCCAGTCTGTATTTTTGTCCAGGACCATTCTGATTTTATCACAGTAACTTTGTAGTATAACTTCAAGTCAGGGATTGTAGTACACTCTGCCTTTCCTTTGTTGTCAAGAATTGTTTTTGCTATTCTAGGACTCTTCTGATTCCAAATGAATTTTAGGAACATTTTATCTAGTTCTGTGAGGTATTTTTATGGTATTTTGATTGAGTTTGCACTAAGTCTGTGTAATAATTTTGGGAGTAGTTATGTTAGTTCTTCCTATCCATGAACTAGGGATATCTTTCCATTTTCTGATACCCTCTTTGATCTAATTTTTCAAAGTATTGTGATTTTCAGTGTATAGATCTTTTAAGTTATTCATTAGATTGATTCTTTAGTATTTATTTTTTTTTGATGCTGTTGTGAAGAGTTTCTCAGTTTCTGTAGTGAGAAAACAAGTTTCTCTTGTTCTCTAGTGATAAACTGAGTTTCTCTCTCAATGAGTTTGTAGTTTGTGAACACGAATGGGGAATGGTCAGATAATATGCAGGGGATAATTTTAATTACTCTCCTTTTACTTAAGCATGTTCTGTGGTCTGTTTTGGAGACGGTCTTAGTTGCAGCTCAGAAAAATGTGTATTCTGATGTTGTGAGGTGTAATACTTTGTAGACATCTACTAAGTCCATTTGTTCATAGGTTTGGTTTAATTCTGATGTCTTTGCTGATTTCTGTGTAGTCGATCTATCTAATTGTGTGAATGAAGTATTAAGTTTCTCCACTACAATTGTGTTAGTGCTTATTTGGTTTTTCATGTCTGTTAATATTTGTTTCATGTAGTTGGGTGCACCGATATTTGGTGCATATGAGCTTATGGTTGTTATCTCTTCCTGGAGTCTTTCGTTAACAAGTATATAGTAACCTTCTTTGTCTCTTTTGATCAGTATTGGCTTGAAGTTCACTTTGTCTGCAAATACAACAGCTACCCCTGCTTTTTGCTGAGATGTTGTTGCGTGGAATATTGTTTTTCATCTTTGACTTTTAGTCTGTGAACTTCTTTTTGAGTTAAATGTGTTGCTTGAATGTAGCATATTGTTGGATCTTGCTTCTTGATCCATTCTGCCAGTCTGTTTCTTTTAATTGGTAAATTGAGACCATTTATGTTGATGGTTACAGCATATGTTGGCTTATCTTTTGCTTATTATTTTCTCATTGTTAGTTTCCTGTCTTTACCATCTGTTTAATTGCCCTGTCTTGTGGCATCTTTTTATTGGTGTTCTTATGCTTCTGATCTTTGTTTTCTCTTGATAATATACTCTGCAGAGCATTCTAAGAGCTGGTTTGGTGGGCATGAATTTCTTCAGTTGTTTTTCATGGAAGTGTCTTGTTTCTTTGTTGATTTTGAATGATAGTTTTGTGGGGTACATCAATCAAGGGTGGAGGTGTTCTTTATTTAGGGCTTAGAACATCTCCAACCTTTCCTTGATTTAAGGGTTTGTAATGAGAAGGCTGTTGTGATTCTGATGGGTTAGGGTCATAACCATTACCAGAGTCCAGTACCAAAAGACTGGGTGCTTCTCATCCTTAATAAATTGGGGAGGCAGGTTCTTTGGATAGATACAAAGACGAGGTACCACCTGGTACCTCAGGATGACATCCCCTGACATAGAAAACCAACATAGAAAACAAAATAGAAAATGACAAGACACAGAAGCAAAATGCAACCCCAGACAGCCAGCCCACCCAGAAAAGTCGAGAGCACAATGAGATGGAGGAAATCAGAAGCCAAGCACTGAACTTTCTGAAATGATAGCAACAGATGTGAAAAGACACATGGAAGAGGCTATGGAAAAAATAATTTCTCGGGTATAAAAAGAAATGATGATCAAAAAGAAACACATTAGAGTAGGCAGATAAAGGTCCGGGAGTTTGGCTCAGTGCCTTAAGCGCCTGCCCTGGCAGGCGCGAGGTTGTGAGTTCAATCCCCAGTGCCGCAAAAAAAAAAAAACAAAAAAAACAAAACAAAAAAAAAACTAATAGAGTAGGCAGATAAAAAAATAGAAGAGCTTCAGAAAATGGTGGAAGCCATGAATGCCCAACACAGGAAAGAAATGTAATCCATGAAACAAATCCAAACAGAAATCCAGGAGATTAAAAACTCCATTGGTATGTATACAACAGATTGAATTTAGGGGAGGACAGGATAGCAGCTAGCAACCATAAAAAGAAAGATACATTAAAAATAACAAGAAGGGGCCAGGAATTTAGCTCAGTGGCACAAGCTCCTGCTTGACAAGCACAAGGTCATGAGTTCGATCCCTGGTACAAAAAAAAAAAAGGCCAAAAAACGTGAAAAATCAGTCTAACAGCTACAAGAAGAAGCAAAGAACAGCAAAAGATTTGTTGGAGTCAATGAGAAAGCTCAAATGCCATGAAGTCAACGAGATAGCTCAAATGCCTTGAAAAAACTCTTTACAGAAATAATGGTAAAAACTAACCAAACATGTATAAACAACTTGACATACACATAAATAAAGCACACAGAACTCCTAACAGTCATGACTAAAATAAACCAAGGCCTATAATAATCTAGATTCCAGAAATTCAGCACAAGAAGAGAACATTAAGGGACTAGAGAAAAGAAACAAATCACCTATAAAGGTGTTGATGCTTGCCATTTCATATGGTAGATAGCTTTATCATTAGTATCGAAGCTTCCTTAGGGAATGCCTGTTCCTCAGGGATGTCATCCTGATGTAGGTGGTACTTGGTCTTTGTATCTAGCCTAAGAACCTCCCCAATTTATTAAGGATGAGAAATGTTATCTATTTTGCTAAGCACCCAGTCTTTCGGTACTGGACTCTGGTGATGCTTATGACCCTAGACAGTCATAATGTTGTCATACAAGGGATAAAAACTGATGTTAACATATATGACATACTGGCTAAAGTAGTACAGTTAGCAAAAACAATAGCATCAAGTATAGCCTAGGTATTGATAAACTGTAGTAACTATTAAATTGATACCTTTAAGCTTAGGAGCAAGTTCTACAGCTATATAACAAAATATGTATTTCAGGAACTTGTATACAACAATTTTCCCCTTAGTAGAGTGATTTTGAGGGATGGGGACAAAATAGAGAGATGAATGAAGTCAAATACAGTAGAAGGAAGGCTGGATGTGAAAGGATGATCACCCAAGTTTTGAGAAAGTGGCAGACACAGAAAAAAGAAAAAAAGAAAACAATAAACAAACCCACAAAAAATAAAACAAAACAAAACAACCCAACCAGACAGAAAGAGGAAAT
The DNA here is from genome assembly GCA_004363535.1 of Dasyprocta punctata. Taxonomy (NCBI): domain Eukaryota; kingdom Metazoa; phylum Chordata; class Mammalia; order Rodentia; family Dasyproctidae; genus Dasyprocta; species Dasyprocta punctata. The sequence continues at coordinate 15,059 of RJWM01037474.1, forward strand.
CAAACAGACAAACAAAGAAAAATAAAATTAATGGAATTCTCTGGTGTCCATAGTTCTGTGGTAGTTCCAAATTGGGTCCTACAAATGTGCTCTGTACTCAAGTAAAGTTTGCAGTGGAATTTGTGTCTTGTATGGAACTGATCTTGGCCTCTGGATGTGGGGGCTGAGACTGGTCTTCTGTTGCTGATGTTCTCCCAGAGCCTTTTGATGTGAAATGGTGATCCTGCTGGCCTGATTCTGTTCCATGTGTCTGTGTGCTGGACTACTGCAACTAACTTACTAACTACTGGCTTGTATTTCACTGCTTCAGACTTCTCTATGCTCCTGATCCCACTGTGCTGGTGTGTGCACCTGTGCTGGGCCCTGCTCTCTCACTGGTCTCATGCTGGTCAGTGTGTGCATTTGATACTTGTTCATAATATAGAATGAGATTCATTTTGATATAATAGAACATGCATATAGCACATTTAGGTAATTTTTGTCTATTACTCCACTACCTTTCCTATCTCTTCCCCAATCTGTAGAGTTTATTATTCTGAGTATAATATTTTTTATGTAGTTCTTTTCTTTTTGTTCTGTGAGTATAACATTCTCCTGTCTCCTGGCCTGCAACATTTCTGTTGAAACACTAACTGATGGTCTTATGGAGTGTACCTTGTATATGCCAAATTGGTTTCCTCTTGATGTTTTCAGAATTCTTTGTCTTTGACTTAAGAATTTGATTATATTGTGTCTGGGTGAAATGCTTTTATTTTTAATCTTTGGGTTTTATGAATGTGGATATTCATTTTCCCAGATTATGGCAAAGTTTTGGTCATTGGTCCTTTTATTTTATTTTATTATTTTTATTTAAGCAAAGAAAAAACAGAAAAAAGACATATAAAACAAAGATAACAAGCAAAAGAGACAAACAAAAGACTAGAGTAAATACACAACAGTAACATTGGAGGTTTACAAAATCGGATGCTAGAAACTTGACAATGGTTGCAATATTGCATATCGTTATCTTCAAAATGGTTACTTACATTAACAGATACAGACATGTAAAATTAATCTAATCATATGAGTATTAACTGTTCTTTCTCAATAACGAATAGATTCAACAGTGTGTTCATTTTAGTTATCTGACATATACATACATACAGGTTTATATCTTTTCCTCTTCCCTTTTCTCCTTCTGCCTTTTCATTGGTCCTTTTAAATTAATGAAGTTTATTGGTTAACTTTAGGTATACATAATGAGCGCACATCATAGGGAATTTGTACTTGTATATGGTATAACTTGATTCTTTTTTTCTCATTTCCCAACAGTCATTTCAACTCCTCTTCCCTTCCTTATTTACAAAAGGTTTGTTTCCATTTTTTCCTCTTTTTCCTCGTTTTTTCCCTTCCTTCCTTTCCTCCTTCCTCCTCACCTTGAACATTTCTTCCTATTTCACAAATGTTATATATTTTGGTCCTTATTTACACTTTTGGTTTCTCACATCAGAGGAACAATGCAATATTTATACGTGTCCAATTTATTTCACTTAAGAATATAATCTCAAGGTGCATCCATTTAGCTAGAAGTGTCTTGGGCTTATCCTTTTATATGGCAGAGTAATGTTCCATTGTACAAAAGACCCACATCTTCGTTACTCATTAATCAGTTGAGGGGAATTTGTGCTGTTTCCAAGATTTAGCTATTACTAACTGCCACTATAAACTTGAGTGTGCATATATTGCTATAATATGATGCTTTTATTTCTAATTTCTGCTCTTTATAATTGTCTTCATATGAGCTTTGGGCTTGACTTGCTTTCGTTTTTCTAGAAACTTGATGTTTATTTTATTATTTATTTATAATTTTTTTGATTTATTTAAGCAAAAAAAAGACATATAACAAAGACAAAAAGCAAAAGAGACAAACAAACGACTAGAGTGAATGTACAACAGTAACATTGCAGGTTTACAAAACAGGATGATAGAAACTTGACAATGGTTGCATAATTGCGTATTGTTATCTTTAAAATGGTTGTTTACATTAACAGATAGAGACATGTAAAATTGATCTAATCATATGAGTATCAATTGTTCTTTCTCAATAACGAATACATTCAGCAGTGTGTTCGTTTTAGTTATCTTACATATACATATATACAGATTTATATCTTTTCCTTTATCCTTCCCTCTTTCCCCCTTTTCCCTTCCCAATTACTTTTGCTCTTTGAGCAGTTTTTTACCCTTCCATAGTATTTATTGTAGATTTTGGATCAGATATACTTTTTCAGTTTCTTACACTAGGAGGACAATACAGTATTTACACATGTGGGTTTGATTTATCTGACTTATGAGTATGGTCTCAAGTC
>RJWM01037475.1:0-17410 GCA_004363535.1 Dasyprocta punctata
TTCCTTCCCTAATTTTGGGCATCAGGTATTTTGTCTTGGCAACAAATAAAAAGTAACTAAGACAGAATTTGGTGCCAGAGGAGAGGGGTCATTGCTGTGAATATTCCTGACCATGTGGTTCAAGAGCCTTTAGAAATGGTTTGTGGGAAGAGTTTGGAAAGATTCAGAGATGTCACCTACACGCATAGAGCTGGAAAAGTTTAGGTTGTTCTGTATGGGAGATTTTGGTCAGAGTTCAGAAGACCAGAAGGCTGATAGGAAGCCTGTTGGTAAGGACCAGCTGCGGGAGGCTTCTGCTGGGAAGAAGGACTGCACTGGGTGTTGGCCTCCACATGATATATGTTACAGCTTGGCAGAAAGTTTGTCTGCATTCTGTCCGTGTCCAGAGACTTTGCCTGAGACTGTGATTAAGGGCAAAAGATGATTAGTCTACAGAGACAAATTACAAGGCAGTCAAATGTTGAAATGGTGGCCTGGCTACTGCTGGGGGTTCTTAGCCAGATTTATGTTGGGAATCAAGAGCAAAGAGTCTGGCAAGGATTTAAAAGGTGAGTTTGGCCAGGAAGCTGTGGACTGTAAATATCCAGCTGAGACCTTGATTGCTGAGAAGGAAGAAAGGAATAAAACAGATGGCCTGGAGGCATCCCTGGAAGCAGCGAGTCTCCACCCTTTGCAGTCTCAGGCCTTCAAAAGTGAAAGAGTTTGCTTGGGGAAAATGCCATGGAGTTCCATGTCCCGGAGTGGCAACAAAGACCACAGGAGGTTTCAAAAGGGTCGTGGCTGTGCCATGTTCCAGAACGGCAGCAGCATATAGAAGCTATTTCTCACAATCAGTTTCAGAGAGCTCAGCGATTCAGGCAATTGATGCCTATAGCCAAGAGAGAGGAAAGCCTGGCTACTACTCCCACTGGCAGTGGACCTTGACAGCATCCACATGGTACTGGTTTTAGGTACAAGAAAAATGCACAAAAAAGGCTGAAGCAGCTTCCGCCTCACCTGCAGAGAGCAGTGTAAAGATGTAAGGGTGAAACCAAGGAACATGGATCATCCAAGGAAAGCTATGGAAGTTAAGACCCCTGAAAGGGTAGTGGGGGTGGAATCACTCAAGCTTTTTGGAGCTTGCGACCAGGTGCAAGAGGCTGAGTGGAGAACTCCAGTACTTAATGTTTGCTCTGCTGGATTTTGAACTTGCTTTGTTTATAAAGCTTTGTATTCCCCTGTTTATAACTCTCGGAATGGTAATGTTTATCCTGTGCCTGTATATGTTGGAAATGTTTAATGTGTTTTCATTTGTACAGGGGGTAATAGTTAAGAGTTTGCCATAGATCTTGGAGGAGGTTTGGGATTTGGACTTTTCAACAGTGTTGAAACTGTTAGGACTTTGGCAACTCTTGGAGATGGACTAAATATCTTTGTATTAAGGATGTACATGAGTCCTGGGGGTCCAGGGTGAAATGTATTGGGTGATACTATGTACCCCCAAGCCCTCATATACTTTTGATGGGGCTGAGTTTGATGCTTGTTATCAGTTTGTTGTCTAGCCCTGGGATTGGTGATGTGAGTGCTGCACCCGCCCAGGGGTGGAGCTGAGATACAGTGTAAGGGAGGTGGGTCTACCTCTTGCTCCCTTCTGCGTTTCTGCTATCTCTCTCTTGCCAGCATGCCTTGCTATTTGGCTCACTGCCATGAATGACAGCCCCATCACACCAACTTAGAGCCAACTAAGTATGAACTGAAACTCCTGAGAAACTGTAAGAATAACCCTTTCCTTCCCTAATTTTGGGCATCAGGTATTTTGTCTTGGCAATGAGTAAAAAGTAACTAAGACAGTGGCTCATCACTCTTAATTTCAAACATAGATCTTTCCGAAATCTCTCAACAATAAGCATGCCACCATCCCGACAGTAGACCACTCTGTACTTTTTGGCGACATGGGTAATATCTCTAAAACACAAGCAAAATGCAGACCAACTTTCTGCAAAGCACAATATACTACCTGGCATCCAGGAGCCAATGCACTCTTCAGTAGAAGGTTCCTGAGCTTCATTTTAACCAGCAGTATTTCCATCAGTACTCTGATTTTCCAGGCTCTGACCAGAGTCTCCAATATAATTAACAATATACAGGGGCTGCCTCTCAAAACCTTCCAAATTAATTCCCAAAACTCTTAAATCACATGGCAAGGCAACATCACAGTGATGACCCTATTCTCCTGATAACAATTACTGTCTGTCACATTTTTCTCATTGCTGAGACAAAATGCCTGATGTTCAAACTGAGGGAAGCAAAGGTTTATTTAGCTCATTGTTTGTGGAGGTTTCAGTTCATAATCAGTGAACTCCAAATCACAGTGGTGTGGCACAGGGGCATCATTTGATGGCAATGGAAGGCAGCAAAAGTAACAAGAGCAAAAAGGGAACAATGTGAGAGAAGACTCTCTGTCCCTTATATTGTATGTAGGCTACCTATCCTTTAGTGAGTGTAGCACTCACACCCATAATCCCTGTACTAGACAGTGAATCAATCACAAACTGTAGATTTAGCCAACTCCAAAAGGCACTCCCCAGGACTGCATGAGGATTTGAGAGGACATCCAGCAACAAACCATAATGATTGATGACTTTCTAATCAAGCTGTGAAAACAAATCATCAAGAGAAAAAAAGTACACATATTAGAAAGACCAAGGATTAAACAGGAAATTCACAGAGACCTCTCATCAGGAAAATGTAAATCAAAATTCTAGTATCATACCTGACCCAATTAGAATGACTGTTATATAAAGAAACAAAAACTAGTGAGGACATAAACTGAATTCTTTCTTTCTTAAAAGTCACTAATGAAAGTAAAATAGTAATTTATGTATCAAAGAAACGGCATCTTGAATAAAGGCAGGTTCATTAACAGCACCATGGTAAAGAAGCTTTACTAAATGAACAAATCCCCCAAAATGATGATCCAGATAGTATTTACATTTTATTCATCCTATTCAAGATTTTTTATTTTGAATTCAAAGTAGCAGTAGAAAGTTTTCTCAAACACTTATTGGCAATTAATTTTTATCTGATAAAAACTGAAATTTAACTGTTTTGAAGTAAAGATATAGTGGAATTTTTCTTTTCCAAGATAGTTGTATCTCCTTAATATCTCTAGCTCTTTGTCTTCTAGATTAGAAATTCCATATCACAATATGATACTTAGTATTAGTTTTGATGGAATCAATATTAGAAAAATTGGTTAATATGTCATGAATACATTCTATTACAATATAATTTACTAGCACTATTAGAACTTTTCTACTGAACTAGAGTTCTTATATGTTTGCTTATATTTTCTCCCAATAATTGCATTGCTTACATGTTTAAACTTATAGCTGCTCGTTGTGTGGATTATGACTAGGATAAAAGTTACAAGAATTTGTGAGTTTTCACAAAGTGATTATCCATTTCTAGAATGATTTACTACATGACCAGCTATTGTTTTATGATTTTCCCTCATGTTTGGATATGGTTTTAGAATTCGTCATTCCTCAAACATTTGAGAACGGAAAATGGGAGACATATTCAATCTTCAAAGGCAGAAAGGAGGGTGCCATAGTCACAAAACCAGAAAGAAGATAACTCTCCCCTCTCTCAATTTCATGTCACATTTATACTGTCTTATATATATCTTCACAGGATGACAAAAGAGAAAGAATTCCTGCCATTTAATTTTGGAGTGCCAGATTTTCAATATATCCATTGCTAAACAATAGAGAAAATAGCAAAAAGATCTTATGAAAAATGGAACTCAGTTGCCTTTGAAAAGGGGAAGCTGATATCAGCAAAATAATAAAAGGGAGCTTGTGGGGGGTTGTGATAAGAGAGAGGTGATTGAACTTCTTGAGTGTATTGAGGAATTGAAAAATGAAACAAAAACATATCAAAAAGAATGATGCCAGAATGAAAGGACTTCATTTGGACACATTTGGAATATATTGAGAATCATCCAGAAAATCAAGTACTGTATTAGAATTTATATATAGTGTTTGGCTTGAACTATGTGTTTGATGTGAAAGAAAAAAGAGTTTGATGAAACTGAAAATAAGATGAAATATGAAATATCGATGAGAATTTTAATCTGACAACATTGTAAAAAAGGAAAATATAAGTTAGAAACTGGTGAAATGTCTTTGTAAATTATCTTTCAGTTTCATTTTATTCATTGAGACTTTTTTGAGAGAAATGCAATTTTTTTATGATGTCACTCAGTGCTTATTTCACTTGCTTGTTCTTCAAGGTGTAAATGAAGGGATTTAACAAGGGTGCAACAGAAGTTGCGAGAACTGAATCTCCTTTATTTATAGCTACCTCTTCTTTTGCTGATGACTTGAGATAGATGAATATGCAGCTTCCATAGGCTATGGAAACCACAGTCGTGACATGATCAAGTGGAAAAGGCCTTTTCCTTTGCTGTGCAGAGGGAAATCTCAGAACTGTCCTGATGATGTGTGTGTAGGACAGAATCACACAGACTAGGGTCATAAGCAGTACAAATACTGCTCCAAGTATAACCATCTGCTCTATTACCCATGTATCTGAGCATGAGATTTTTAGTAAGGGACTTGCATCACAGCTAAAATGATCTATCGCATTGGAATCACAGATTTCAAGCTCCAGGATCAAACTAAGGGGTGGGACTGCAATCACCAAGACACATCACCAACAGGGGAGAACTAATAAGGGACACACTCTACTGTTCATGATGGTCATGTAGTGAAGCAGTTTACAGATGGCCACATAATGATCATAAGACATGCTGCCAGGACAAAAATTTGTACTGTTCCAAAGAGAATAAAAAATAACATCTGACATATACAAACACTGTGTGTGATGGTATTGTCCTCAGTTAATAAACCGTATGGGAATCCAGGAATACAAACAGAGGCAAATAAAATTTCTAAGAAGGAAAAAGTTATCAGAAAAAAGTACATAGGGGATTTAAGGTAGAGGTCCACCAGTATGAGGGTAATTATAGTCAGATTCCCAGTTGCACTCAAAATGTAAGTGAGTAATAGAAAGATAAAAACCAGACCTTGTAGTTGTGGGTCATCGTCTGTCAGCCCTAACAAGATGACAGTTGTTATTTCTGTATGATTTCTCAATACTGACTCTTGATATTAAACTTCATGTAAAAATCAAGATTTTTCAAGATGATATATATTTAATTCCATAGCAAAAAGCTGTGCAAGAAGGAATCATGCAAATGAGCCTATATTACCACTACTCGAGTAGACTTACTGAATTTTATATGTATGAACAGTGTAGAATTCCTTAGGATATGTTATTTTAAAATAATCTTACTTTTTATTTAATCATTTTTTGTGCCTCAAAATTTACAAATGTATGTGACTGTAATTCATCAAATGGATTGTATTTATAATGGGTTGGATAAAGGTGATGTCACTGCATGGGTAATTAAAAGTTCTTTGCCAAAGACCAACTCTACATACAGGATATATGCAGGGATTTAAAAACATAAATTGTCTCCATTACTTGTGTCTGAGGATTCATCTTAGGATATGATGCATTTCTCCTGGAAAACAAAAATAGAACAATGACAAATACTATGTGCTAATACTGCAGCATATAGCAGTTTGGGTTGGTTCAATGTACAACTATACTATGTAGAGTGTGATAAAATTTAATGATGAGGACACTGTAGGAATAGTTTCATATAGTTTTATTTTATGTTCAGTTATTTTATTGCAGCCATTTCAAAGACCCAGAACCTAATCTGCATTTACAAATATTAAATGTAGTGTTCTAAATTTTTTTCATGAGTTTTTAAAATCAGTGCAGGCTTTGTTTCAGCATATTTGTATGTTCATGTAACATACTTTGATCGTTTTCACCACTTCATCACACCCGTCTGCTCTCTTCACTCTTTCCTTTCTTTGGTTCTTATTATCTTATATCTGCTTTTCTACTTTCATTTTATCTCATGTTTTTAAATTTTTAGATTCTACACAAGACAAAAAGTGATATTTAACTTTCTGATTCTATGTTTTTGTCACTTGATACAGTGAACACCAGTTCCATCTATTTTCCTGCAAACTACATGTTTTATTCTTTATCAGTGTATAACATTCCATTGTGGCTATATATCATATTTTTAATGTTTTGAATTCATTCAGAACATTAGTGTCTCCTTCTCAGCTTAATCCCAGCTAGGTAACCTTAATTATTTCTGTTGCAGAGTTCACTTTCAACTCGCTGTAATTTTTCTGAGATGTAAGAGGATTTCATTTCTGTTGAAGCTAATGATGCATTTTAATTTTGTTTTGCTTGGCATTGTCGTAGCATAAATAATATCAATTATTTTTTACATGATTCCAATTTTACTCCCAGATTTTTATCTCTACTGTTCTTGACTTTTTGCCTTCTCTAGTCTCTATTTGCATGTGAACTGGTGATATTTCTCAATATTGTAGCTTCAGATTTCTTGTTGTTTGTTTTTACTCTCCTTATGCCTTATACTCCATGGTAGATCAGCTCTAGCAACATTGATTCATCATTATGAGATATATTTCAAGACCATATCTATTCCCTATAGAAAGCATTGTTAAGTATAAAAGTCATCCCTGATTCCAGGGCCTTAAACAGATGCCAAAATCTGTCAGCAATCCATGTGTTCAAGTTCACTGAGATGTCAATTTCCACATCTTCTAAGTGAAAACATTTCCCCCTCCGATCAACACTTTTTTCTGGTTTCATTTTTTTATGTTCAAACCACCTATATAAGCTACACATCTCTTCATGGAAAGTATATTCTTTGATTTTTCCATTTTAGCACATGAAATTTCCATACCTTTCTTCATAAACTGCCTTGAAGTCTTCCAACATTGAATATTTGTTAATTCTTCACATTTTATACCAGCTATCTCCTCTGATCAGGGAAATCTTTTGACTGACTGTCTTGGTTACTTTTTACTCGCTGCTGAGACAGAATTCCTAATGCCCACAATTAGGAAAGGAAAGGTTTGTTTCTTACAGTTCTCGGGAGTTTCAGTCCATACTCAGTTGGCTCCAAGGCAGTGTGGTGTGGCAGGAATACCATTCATGGTGGTTGGAAAGCCAGGCGAACCCACAAGAGAGAGAGACAGGCTTTTCTCTCTCCCTTACACTGTATGTCAGCTCCACACCTGGGTGGGCATAGCAATTACATCACCAATCCCAGCACTGGACAACAAACCAGTCACAAACACCAGACTCAGCCCCATCCATGATTACATGAGGTTTTGGTGGGGACACAGGACCATACCCATAGGGTTGACTAAAGCCTATTAGTATTTCAGGATTTCTTGTAACTGTTCTTTAAGGATACTTGCATTTATCTATCCAGAGAATGTAAGACTATGCTCCTATATTCTTTCAAATATTCATTATATTGTATTATACTCTGCATTGTGATTACATATGTTCTGTGTTACAAGCCTCTCTGAAGTAGACATTATGTTGGGAAAAAATACCTTACACTTGCAATTTTTAAAGGGATAGATCTATTTGGCTCATGGTTTCGGAGGTCATAGACTATGGTCAGGTCTCTCCAAACAGTAAACTTACAGCAGAAAAACTTGGTAGAGGAATACTGCTCAAGTGTCTGTGGCCAGAGGTTGAGAGGGCTGAAAGATGCAGTAGCAAGTGATATATGCTTCAAAGGGACAGCCCCAGTGACCCACATCCTTGAAATGACCCTGCCTCCTAAAAGGACACTCAACTATGAATATTAGTGGTTTTAGGTATTCTTGTTGACAGCTAAAATCAATTGACATAGTAGACCTTTAAATTTCCTTATTTACAGCTTACATAGTTTGTTTAGAAAATGTAGAGAAGAAGCAAAACAGACTTACTATTTACAATGCTTAGAGTAAGATAGATAGTTAATGTGTATTGTAGTTAGTTGTTGGTTCAAACTTCTCATTCTCATGTTGCTTCATAGATTTGCAATGACTACTTAAATAAAACACCTAAATATTCATTATTTTAAACTCAACCAATCCTCTTTTTCTAGAGGTAGACACTTTGATTTTTAGTATATGGGGTACTCCTTACTTTACTGTTAATACATAAATTCCTTATACACTGCTGTATGTTTTTTTTTATTCAGATGATCTTTTACAGACTGTTTTTTTAATCAGGCATTTAGGAATTCTTTTCTTTTTTATGAAATTGTTTTCCATGTACCATTTCTTATTAGATACAGTTTCTTCACTTTCTGCTTTCCTTTCTTTTTTCAAGGTTAAACCCATCTACTGTGTATGTCAAGATTTATTAAGGGCTTTGAATTCTCTAATTTTATTAAAAATGCCAGTGATTCATTTAAACAGTATAAACAGGTACACTCATGATATTCAAGAATATAATGACATTCTCAAGATGATTAGGTTTTTAGGGTCTCTAGGAAATGAAGTTTCAGAAAGGGGATTTGATCTTTACCTGTTACATCTTATAGGTACATACATATATTTAATACTTTAAATGAACATATTAATGTTCCCTTCTATATTAATTTAAAATTGCATTACATTTCGATGTTTTTAGATTAGAGAAAATTTTTGACAAAAATTACAGCTAGTAGTTTCACAATGCAATGCCAGGAAAATTAAACATCCTAGCTGTGCATAGTGGTATATTCCTATAATCCTAGCAATTGGAATGCTGATGCAGGAGGATCACCAGGAGATGGAGGCCATCCTAGCCTACATAGTGAGTTCTAGACCAACACGAATGACATATTGAGACACTGTTCCCCCCAAAAAATAAACAGCCTGTTAAATTCTACCATTTTATACAATATAGGGTTTTTAGTTCTTTAATTAAGTTTCTCATTGTGACCTAGTAGCTTGTCCTCTCATGTGAGAGGTCCTAGCATATTTTAATTTAAATTGATTATTAATTAAATAGCATTGTTATATTTACAGTATTAATTCTACTCAAATCTATGGACAGTTCAACTAATCTTTTAACTATCCAGTTCTTTGTACTATCCAAAATCTATCTCACTGAGTAATGTTGCTACAAGATCAGAACTTTATAGAGGTAAAATTCATAAGGACATTTTGTGGAAATAAATTATTAAAACTATTTTTGCAAAGAAAATACATCCTTATATATCTACAGCTTGATATACACGCAGAGCCTGAACAACCTGTTGGGTGAAAAAGAAGTGATCTAATTATGAAAAGGCAACGCATTTGAACAGACAGTTCATCAAATAAGAATAAAAATATCCATCAGGTATATGTAAACCCACTTATAATTACAAATCATCAGGCAAGGGAGAGGTAAAAAACAAGAAGATATTGCCTCTTACTCATTAAGACTGCCAGTAAAGGCTGTGTGTGTTTGTGTGTGTGTACTGAGAGGGTGAAAAGAAATCAGGACCCACCGACACTGTTGGTTTTAATGTAATCCAGTGTGTAAGCACTGTAGAAAATTCTATAAAAGTTTCTTGCCAATATTAATCATAGAACTGATATATGATCTAGCAAACCACTTCTGAGTATATACCCAAAGTACAGAAATGAGAATCTCAAAGAAATACCTGCATTTGTGTGTTTATTGCAGCCTGAGTCACAATAGCCAAAATATAGAAACTCTAAATTTCCATGAATACATGAATGAATTAAAAGCTTTGACATCTATTTGGGTATTATTCAATATTACACTATACACTAACAATCAAGAACATGAAACATATTCTACAAAGTGAAATGAGTCAGTTATAAAAGGACAAAGATTATATGATTTCATTTACATGAAACATGTAAAATAGACATAAGAATAGAAGCAGAAAGTTGTGAACTGTGGTTGCCAGAGACGGGAGGCATGTGGAAGTGCTGAGTTGTTCAATAACTCTGAATGTGATTTCAAATAAAATTATTTTACAATCACAACTAATTGGAATTTATAAAGGGCAAAGGACACATACTGAAAACTTAGCCTAGAGATTTTTGAATGGCTACAAGAAAAACAAGATGATAACTGGGAAAAACATATTTAATAAAGAATTAAAATTTTACCTTCACTGGACAAAATATTCTTGTGAAAAACATAGTTTGAAAACATGTAAAGATGAATATCAAACTATCAAAGCACTGGCAGAAAAAAAGAAGTAGAGGAAAGTATGTCATGAAAACTGCTAACATGATAGAATCTTCTTCGTTCATTTCCTTTATGTAATGAGCTAGAATATTCATTTGCTTGACAAACTGACAACCCTATGAACCAAATCCACAAAGGCTTTTTTCACTTGTTGATTTCACAAGGTATAGATGAAAGGGTTCAAAAGTGGAGCCACTGAGGTATTGAGAACTGAAATTCCTTTGGAAAAAGATATTCTTTGTTTGACTGATGGTTTCACATACATGAAGATGCAGCTGCCATAGGAAAGGGATATGACGGTCATGTGAGAAGAACATGTGGAAAATGCCTTTTTCCTCTGACCGGTTGAAGGGATTTTTAAAATTGTTAGGGCAATAAGTGTGTAGGATGTTATCACCATTACCAGTGTGACTAAGAGTGTCACCAAAGCTGAGACGAACCCCATCATCTCCAGCAGGTGAGTGTCTGTACAGGAGATCTGCAGGAGAGGAATGGTGTCACAGTAGAAATGATCCACAATGTTGGAGGCACAGAATTCAAGATTTAGGCCTAAGAGCAGGGGTGGAAAGATGACAAAAAAGCCAGCAAGCCAACAACTGAGGACAAGCTGTATGCAGACTTTGCTGTTCATGATGGTTGTGTAATGCAGGGGCTTACAGATGGCCACATAGCGGTCATAGGACATAGCTGCCAGCAAGTAAAACTCCGATGCTCCAGGTAGGATGGCAAAAAACACTTGAGTAACACAGCTATTATAGGAAATCGTTTTGTCCCCAGTTGCTATAGTAACTAGCAACTTAGGAATGCATGCAGTAGTATAGGAAATTTCTAAGAAAGAAAAATTCTGAAGGAAAAAATACATGGGAGTCTTCAGATGAATATCCACCAGGGTGAGTGTGATGATTGTCAGATTGCCTGTGATGCTGAGCAAATAGGTAAGAAGCAAGAAGATAAATAACACAACTTTCAATTCCGGGTCATCAGTCAAGCCTGCCAAGATGAACACTGTCACTCTTGTGTGGTTTCCCATTATGTTACTTTAAGTTTATCAGGTCTAAATAGAAAAACAAATAAGTAAAAGAAATATATACAGAAAAATACCAGTGATATCTAGTCTGGCAGCCAATCTAAACAACAACAGAGTTGTGCTTCAGGAAGAATGTTTGTATTTTTAGGGTATCTGGACAAACTCTTAGCACATTAATTTGCAATTCTACTGGAAAATAATCTACATAATGTAATATTTCCCCCTTTATGAAAAATTAGAGGGAAATTAGAGTTAATTGAAAATATGAAAATTATTTTTCTTTCTTGATAATACACCAGAGTTGTTATGATGTACCATTTTCAGGTTCAATTAAAGTAATTGAAAAAAACTAAGAAATTACTAATAGAAAAGAAAGTGATAGTTGTTATTGGATATCTTTCAGTGCATATTGTGCATTCAGAAAACAACAACACATACACCCCCACACACAAACACACTTCTGCTTAACACACAGGGTAGAACAACTTTACCATTTTACTCAAGTAATTAAGCTCAAATGCCTCATTTTTACCCCATGTACTCCCATGGTTGTGATTCGATTTTAAGTTAATGACAACCAAGCATTGGATACAATTTCATTTATTCTTCTTATAAATAGTTTCACTGATTCAATCTCTGTTGTCATATTACTTCTTCTGCCCCGTACCAAAACAGATGACAAAGACGAGTCTGATAAATGTCAGTGGGGACAGGCAGACACTGACGTTTTCCTCTGAGGTTGTGTCTATTAGAATGGACTAATACAGTGAGCAGTGCAATACAGGGATGCAAAAGCAAAGAGAGATACATAGATATAGTTTGAGAAACCTGTATGATGTGTTGAGAAGCAAAGATAAAACTGCATGAAATCCTAGAGAGATGAGTAGGACTCTTAGAGATGAGGTAATGAGCTTAACTGAAAATTTAAATAAGGTTATATACACATCATTTAGGAAGTTTATATTGCAAAAGGGAAAATGTGCAGTAATAAAATTTCTTTACATTTAATTCTAGTTGTTTTAGGTACTTTTTGGATCATTGTCTATAGAGATTAAAACATGATCAAGTTCTAATTTAGTGGCTACAAATGACTTTTTGTTAGATTTTAAATACATGATGAATTGCAGAGTAACACTGACACAAATTTTAGGTGGCTTATTTTCCTATCCTAAGAATATTCAAACATCCACATAACATGCAATTAAACAGATAGTAAAATGGTATCATATAGATAATTCTTCTTTAAATTTAGCATGTCTTGAGATTGCAAAATTTAGAAACAAAATGTATGCTGGAGTTCTAGTACTCGGATTAATGATATCTCTAATAGAAAACTTCTTATCTGGATAACAACATCATCAAACACCAAATGATTATTGTTTCATGATGGGCTTGGCAGTATAAGACAATGTTTTCTATCTTTGGGATTTCAACATAATTATTTGCAAACAGAAAAGCCACATTATTACTAAGCATACAGAGAAACTGGATGGACCTAGTGCACACACTTGTAATCTCTGCACTCTTGGAGGCTGAGACAGAAACCCAGCCTGCCTGGCAATTTTAGTAGATTGGACAGACACTATGTTAAAATTTTAAAAAATACTAAAAGGTTCTGAAGATGTAGCTCATTGTAAAGACCTTGGGCTTGATTCAGAGTATTGAGAGGAAGAAGGAGGAAAGAAGTAAGGAAGAGAGGAAGGAATGGATGAAAGAAGGAAACAAGGAAGGAGGGATTCATTTCAAATAATTTTCAGAGAAGTTTACAAAAGGAAATTTAAATTATGAAATAGGTCTTAAAGGGAGAAATAAGGCAAGATATTCCTAGAAAAGAGCACAGTTTAAAGAGAAATTAAATCAAGGGCTTCTTTTAAAAAAGTAAATTTCTATGCTTAAGACCATGTGTATCAACAGCAGTAACAATGTATACATACATGAGAGAAAAAAATCAGTTAGTTTTAATGGATATTCCTTTCACATTCAGATAATTTTGTAGCAAACTCTTATAAAATTTTCCTCATTTACAGGAACCACTCTGATGACAGCAATTATACAAATGTCAGTATCAGGACTGGGGATTTAGCTCAGCAGCATAAGCACCTGCCTGGCAAGCATGAGGTTGTGAGCTTGATACCCAGCACCAAAAGAAAAAAAAAAAAGAATAAATAAATAAATAAAAGAAATGTCAGTATCTAAAATATATAAACTAGAAATTTACCATGCTTAATGATTCCTTTGTTCAACCACAACAATTGCAGATCAACTATCCCCCAAAATACTGTGTAAAAAATAAAATTTGCATGGTAAGTTGAAAATACAAACACAATTGTTTTAGTTGTGTTAGGTACTGTGACTATCAGAGAAACTTACAAAAGAAAAAGCTTTGGAAATCCAAATTATCCTAATTGGAATTTATAAATGGCAATATATGTTAATTCTTCACATTTTATCTATCTTGATACAGTGAACACCATTTCCATCTATTTTCCTACAAATGACATGTTTTATTCTTTATCAATGTATAACATTCCATTGTGGCTATATATTGTATTTTTAATGTTTTGAATTCATTCAGGACATCAGTGTCTCCTTCTCAGCTTAATCCCAGCTAGTTAACCTTAATTATTTCTGTTGGGCTCTCAAAACCTTCCTCATCGCTCTTAATTTCAAACATAGATCTGTCCAAAAGCTCCCAAAAACAAGCATGCCACCATCGCGACAGTAGACCACTCTGAACTTTTCAGCCACGTGCGTAATATCTCTAAAACACAAGCAAGATGCAGACCAACTTTCCGTGGTTTTCTTTCACATTTTCCTCTAAATCAGTGGAGAAAGAAAATGATAATTATTTAATGGAACAAAAGAGAACAGATGTGAGTTACAATAAATCTAGCAGAAAATACTATCTTTAACATTTACAAATAATAATTCTTTTCATCTTAAAGAAGAATGCCCCCAAAAGTTTAAAAAGCAAAAAGGTATCTGAGACAAATATATGTATCATGTGTCTCCCCTTAAAAGATACAGACCCAAGTTTATCTAGAGAAAACTCACTTGATCTCAGTATTTAACTCTTTTAGTAAAACATTGCTGTGAGCACACGAAGACTCCATTCCTATCTCAACAATTTTCATTCTATTGCCACAGTCTATAGATGTTTTGATCTCATCTATAGCTGGCACTCTTGAAAACGGATTTACTACCTCATTAATTGCAGTACGACTAGCATAATAAAAGTTCTCCATTTACTATTATGTTTCTTTGTGTACTGCATTCTTTTCTACGGATTGCCCCCAATGCCAAGTAAAATCAATCGATCCTGACCTTTTGCAGTGTTGGTGCTTTCTGTATACTAACCCTAATGACAATATCCAAAAATAATGAAGAAGTCTCGTGAGAATATGAGACTCAGGAAGAGCATTTCCCAAAGGATCATCAATTTTTATTTTATATACATGTTCTCTTCCAATGCTCTGTAGTTTTAAAGATAAAATGTATATTAAAAGGAAGCTACTTTAAAGTATGTCACCAGAGAAAAGAGCATAGATCGACCTAATGTATGTTTGTATTTCCATTAGTGGAAAGAAAAACTTTACAGTTTGCAGGGGCAGCAACTAAGATGTGCATAATCGTTCAGATTATAGGGTAGCATTGCCTCCAACATCACTTTCCAGTTGAGCGTTTTAGTCTAGGGTTCCCAACTCAGTAACTTGACTTGGACTGTAAACCAAATGCAGTTGATCCAGTCTGTCTAGTTCTTCAAGCTATCATTTTTGTACAACTGTCAGACCACTCCATGACTCAGAATAGAATGAGAAGGATGTTAGGAGGTGTTTGACCTGGCTATGAATGGTGAGTAGAGGAATAGGCGGCTGTTGGAGCAGTTCCCTTTAATCTCTGGGATCCTGACAGAGCCACCTGGCAAGAGCTATCATCCCCGACACTCAGCTATGTCTAAGGCTCTTGAAGCAGTTTCAAACATTGACATGGGAAGTTTTCTTCTGGAAGAAGACTTCTGATACTGTTCTTAAAATCAAGATTCTTAAGTAATCTTCATGTCTTGTGAGATCTAAGGTGTTCTCCCCTTACGTAATAGTTTTTTTTCTCTACCTAAGTATAATCCTGTTTAGAACTCCCATACCAGTAGCCATATTTTCATGTTTTGTTTATTTGTTTTCCCTGTCATATGCTTCTCATACTACAGGGTCAGTTAAGTGAGAGATAAAGATATTTTTATAAAAGTTAACTAAAAATAAATTTAAATCACTTAGACATCTTAGTCCAGTTTTTGCTTATGATAACATAATAACTGAAGCTTGTTGACCTATAAAGGAAAAAGGTTCACTCTGGCTAATGTTTCTGGAGACATGAAATTTCAAGATCTGATGCCTGTAATAGCTAACAGACTTATGTAACCTCCATTGCAACAAAATGGAAGAGCAAGTGGACTTGTTTGAAAGAGAAGAAAGTGGGTCAAACTCCTATCATAACAAGACATTGGTCTTCCACAAAGAAACTGATTCTTTCAGGATGGCCCTACTCTAGTACTTCAGACACCTCCCAATAGCTCCCAGTGATGCATTGAAAAGTTAAAGTTTCAACCCAGAGATCTGGGGAACACATTCAAATAATGGCAGCTCTCTTTGTGCAGGTTATAGGCCAGACTGTCTCCATTTGCTCTTAGGGAAAAAAGATACATTATTTCCAGGAATGATCAAGATGGCACCTTGAACATTCAAAATAAGTTCACATAAAGTCTTACCTACTTTTTTCTTATCACTACCCAGGCAAGACACCACATACTCCTTTCTGTAGAGAGCTGTGTGCTTTAACCACACTCCTTTCTGTGGGGGCCTAGTCAAGAACAAATGATTAATGTGGAATTTCTTAGTTCCCTGCTAAACAATTTATGTGAGAAAAACTGTGAAATGCAGATGCTTTGCAGAGCTGAACACAAGACTCTAATTAGTTACAAGGAACATACATGCATAATTCCCTTTCCCCTAGTCTTGGAAATCACTGTTACACTTTTTGTTGTTGTTGTTGTTGTTTTGCGGCACCAGGGATTGAACTCACAGCCTCGCTCCTGTCAGACAGCGCTCAAGTCACTGAGCCAAACTTCCAGCTCTGGTTTTGTGAGGCAGGGTCGCACTGTGTAGCTCAGGCCGGCCTTGCGCTTGCGTTGTAGCCCAAGCCGGCCTCGAACTCACAACGCTCCTCCTACTTCAGCCTCCTGAGTGCTGGGATTAAAGGCGTGCGCCACCACACCCAGTTTACATTTATCTTCTTTATGAATTAGTCACTTCAAAATATAATGTAAGCAGAATTGTGTAGTATATGTTATTTTAACTCTGTCTTTTTATTTACCAATATGCATTTCACACTTGTCATCTATGTCTCTGCATAATTATTTCTACTATGGTTCAATACTACATGTTCTATAGATATATCACTTACACTGTGCCCTTCACTCACTGAAGAACATCTGCACTGCTTTCTTAGTTTGAAATTGTGAATAAAGCCATTTATCATTTACCTAAAAGGACTAGCTATGTGAACATGTGTTTTCAAATAATTGGTAAGCACAAAGGAGTTCGATTTGTGGATTACATAAAAAGACTTGATTCAGCTCAGTACAAGACTGCCAAATTAACCTCAAGGGACTCTAGTATTTTGTGTTTTTACCAACAATGAATGAGAAATTCAAATAATGGATTTTTAAATTTTTTAACTTCAGTGCACCAGTGTTGACTAATACATTTTTTGCTCAGATTTTAAGTATACTTTTAGGACTCAAGTCTTCATACAGAATTGGTCCTTTTTCATAGTGAATTTCCATTATTATGTGTGATACTTGATCTTATTCTGAAGTGTTCTAGTGTATTTTTTTTTTTTTTTTTGTACTGGGGATCGAACTCATGACCTCTCACTTGCCTGGCAACCACTTATGCAGTTGAGCTAAAGCCCCAGCCCAAGTTTTCTAGTGTGAAATATAGATATTTTAGTTTTGTTTCTATAAATTTCACCATCCTTGAACTTTTGACCTATATGTCTTCTTATGAAGAAGAAAATTGCTACCAAACAAAATAAGGACAGCTTTTTGAGAAATAAATATGCTTATGACACTGATAGAATCATTAAAAATTGTATATATACATTGAAATGTCATATTCCATGCCATAAATATGTAGACCTTTTACCTTTGTCATGCCTTATTAGATTTTTCCCATGAATTGATAC
>RJWM01037476.1:0-17424 GCA_004363535.1 Dasyprocta punctata
AACCAGCAGGTTGCTTAATGGGGTAGGAGGTATCCTTGATTTGCAGCCCACATGCTGGTAGGCATATGGGGGGCACAGGTCTTCCTCTTCCTGGAGTCCCCACCACTCGCACCACTCACTAGGAAGGCTGGCTAGTTGTCTTCTGGTTGGATCCTCCCCGACCCAACATGGCGGGTTCTCGGGAGGCACAGATCATTCTCTTTCTGAAGTCAGCACCGGTTGAGCCACTCACCAGGAAGGCCTCTTTGATAGTCTTGAACAACGTAGATCTTCCATTCTTTTTTTTTAAGATAGCAAAATCCAATAAACATAACAGAACAAAGTCAATCAAAACAAAGCAGTAGAACTGGTACAGAATTTTCAAAGAAAGATACTATGAAAACAACAGCTACTATAGTATATTTTGTTATTTTCAGAATAGTTGACCATTCCAACAGGTATAGTAAAATTAAACCAAAAACAAAACACAATAAAACCAATAAAAACAGAGTATAAAATAAAGCAAAAAAAAAATTAGAATAAAGCAAAACAGTGAGAACAACATTGGGCCTCAAAGACAAGACAGAAGAGAATCCACCATATTTGCTACATTGCCTGCTATCATCTTCCAAAGAGATGCTTAAGCTGCCTGCCCCAGGCCTGCAAAATCAATGAAACAATACTAGCATTTAGTTGTTTTATGCACCTTAGTTGCTATCAATTTAGCCAGACCGCCAAACCAGCAGGCTGCTTTACTGGGAGTGGCGGGTGTTTGTCTTTGATTCTTAGCCCATGCGCGGGTAGGCATATGGAGGGGTGCATGTTTCTCTTCTTGGAGTCCATGCCAGGCCCCCAGAAGGCAGACTAGTTGTCTTCTGGTTGGAGCCACTCAGATCCAGTGGAGCAGGTTCCCGCGAGGCCCATCTCTTTTTCTCTTCCTGGGGTCCACACTGGTCACACGGCACCCAGTAGGCAGACTAGTTGTCTTCTGGTTGTATAGATCTTTCATTCTGTAGAGCGAGCCTTAAAAGTTTTTTCATCTGAAATATCATCATGCTCAGACTCAGATCTTTCATTCTCAGCAATACAAGTGCATAAATGATATTTTCAGAAGCTTGACATCAGTAGGTATATTATAGTGACTCATTCTTTCACTGGTGATATTAAAATCAGCTCCCCAAAATAGTTGGTCAATTTGGTGTCTGCTAGCCTTTTCCCAATGTAGATTCACCATTTTTATCTATTACTAGTTTGGTTTTTGGAAATGGAGGTGGGTTCTCACATTATATAATTCTACAGGTGGAGACTATCAGTGGATACTAAGAATGGCAGGTCAGCATATAATAAAACAGAGAGTAAGGCCATAACATTTTCATCTGGATACTTACATTGATATTTTTGACATGGGTACAGTTATATTTATCCTGTTTATATTAGTCAGCAATTAATAATTGTAGGATACAGTTCACGGTTGTGCTCAAATAGTACTAGTTATTGTGTCCTCATGAAACCCAACAGAATGGGGTTGTGATTTATACTGTATTAGGTAAAAGACTATTGGGAGTCCATATGCTTGTATATCCTACTGTGTTTGCATCCCACTGTGTGTACACCATGAGAATTTGAAATTCATGGTAAAATAATAAACTAAAGCAAGTCTATATTCTTGATATTTTAGACCTTGGCAAGCTTAGCATCTACCTACAACATGACCAGGTGAGTCATTTCAGAGATGCATGAACTATGACTAAATATTCTCCACATTTTTGTGATTGAAGATAGTATAGCTATTTTAAGGAATAAATACTTTCAAGATTGTATGTGAGCTATGTAAGAATGATCAAAAACTACATTGTATTGCAAATAAGATAATGCAGTAGAGAAGTCCAGTAGAGACTCATAAATTTATGTTTCACAGGTTTAAATTGCCTTCTCTAACATTCCCACTGTTTCTCTTTTTATCTGAAGATTCAGTAAGACATACATTTTCCATTATTCACTTCCTTTGTATCATTATCATTTGCCATAAACTACATATTCACCAACTTGCAAATGTTTTCCTCAGTTACCCTAAATATCCAATCCAGTCTATTGCATTTTTCCTCTCCTAACATTTCTGAGAGAGAAAAAGATAAATAAGACAGTGACATCTGGAATATTCTACTTTTTAAATATGGCCTGGTCTAATACTGAATTTTAGCAGTTGTACTAGTGCATCTCATTCTGTGTTACAAATTTATTTTTACTAGGAAATGTTTCTTACCTTTACTAATAATAAAAACACATGAGCTAAATATGTTCAAATCAAAAGACAAAGAAATTATTGGATACATATAATGTGAAAATTTTATTTATGCATGAGAGGTAGTCTATTTTCAGATTAGCTCAGATAATCTCATTATTCAGTGTTTCCTAGCTCTCTCTTTGCTTTTGTATATGCATATTAAGAAGTTTGGGTGATATTACATAATATATGTTATTAATTGCATAATATATATTGATGTGTTTACACGTTTCCGCCTGTGTAAAGTAATATGTTTAACAAAAAATGTTCTTAAATACAGTGGACGCATAGAAGACAAGCCCAGACTCAGTGCTTAAAGTGCCACTTAGCTTCAGAAGACATCAGAAATTTTCCAGAAACTGAAAAACTGTCACGCTTTGTATTTCTGTCTGCTTGGTGGTCAGTCTCTGTTTTCTGCCCTCTATGTCTGTTCTCCCATTTATTTCCATGAACTCTCTCTCTTTCTAACCTTTCTTCACATCTCTCTGTTCTTTGTTTCACTGGAAATAACAAACCCATTTTGTGAGCTTCCTTTAACACTGCTTTCAGTTTTCCTGGAGGGGAACTAGAGAAAATTTCCCCGGTTCATCTAGGGATAGCAAACCATTCTTTTACCAATTACCTGTAATCAGAATTGGAGGGAGGAAAGAGTTCACACAAGAAAGACACCTTAGGTTCCTGTCCTAGGAAAGTCTGCAGAATTCAGGTCTCAGAAAAGACAGGATGGACAAATCAGTCTCCAAAAGCCTCTACTGAGTTCTGTTGACCTTAAAATATTTTCCCCAGAAAGTAGGAACTGATTTCTTTTCTCTTTAAACTATTTTCTTGCAGTGTTAAAGGAAACATCAAAATTATTCTTTGAACTCATGAGTATCTTAAAATTCTTTAGCATCTCATCTTTCTATTATTAAACTAGTAGCATTTTCTTCTGGAAAAAAGAGTTTTATAAA
The DNA here is from genome assembly GCA_004363535.1 of Dasyprocta punctata. NCBI lineage: Eukaryota > Metazoa > Chordata > Mammalia > Rodentia > Dasyproctidae > Dasyprocta > Dasyprocta punctata. Next base: position 3,214 of record RJWM01037476.1, read on the forward strand.
GTTCTGAACAAAAATTCCTTTCTTCATGTTTTATTTCAAGAAATATTTCTTTACTTTTATATTATTTCAAGTTCTTGTTGCATTGGGGGTTTCTCATGTTTCAAAACTTGTGTTTTCCTTATTTTTTCTCATTAATAACAAGGAGGAAAATTATATACACATGTAATACACATGCTATAGACACATAAATGTATATATATTGCAGGATTGGTGATTGAACCCAGGGCCTTCTACATGCTAGACAATTGCTCTACTACTGAGCTGCAAACTCAGACTTAAGTATTTTATACCTACAATGTATTTATTAGAGTTTAACATTATACCAGCCCATGGTCCAGGTGCCCCCTATGCGCCAACTTATTCAGTTATTATAATATTATTGGTTGGATATTTAATGTATTTATAGAAAATAAGTTTTCAAATAATCTGTGGATATGCTTTAGTCTACTAAATTCATGGGTTCCTATAAAATTAATACTAGCATTTTCTCCACACAACTATCCACAATAATGCTCAGTTTCATACCTCAACTGTTTGACTTGAAGATAAAGTATTGAAAGGATCTTAGACAAGTGCCCTGAGTTTTTCTGCTCCATCACAACTATGTGGCTGTGTATTTTTATTAGAATTCTAAGGCTGAGAAAACAGTGAGCAGTAACATTTTACCTTTGTTGACCGTGCTGTTATTTTGCTGTCCTTTTCAACTTATCTGTTTTGCCTCAAAGGAAATATGGATGTAGAAAGATCTCAATTTTTCCAGGGTCAAAATTAAGCTTATGCTGTCTCATTACAAGCCCGGTGACAATAATGAGCTTCTCTATAAACACAAAAGCCAATTTGGTTTGAATTCCGAAAGAAAAATGGCAACAGCAATCAAGATTGTAACATCTTAAAGAAGTGATATAGAAAAGACAGAATGGGAAAACAAAGCTGTTATTCTACCCTGCAAATAGTTAAAACTATTTAAAGTTTAAACAAAACTACAAACATTCAAAAACATCTTTTCTGGAATTCACACATTTCTTGGTTACTAGACTGCACAATTTCAAGACATCTTTATCCATTGATAGTTTATATTTCCCTAATATGCTAAAATGTGAGAAGTATTAAAATTTAGTAAAAAGAAAAAATCAAAGCACATCCTTTTGGTTAGAGACTCAGTGAAGATTGTGATAAATATCTTCAGATTATTTTGTTTTATTCATTAATCAAACTAACTTTTGCTGTTAGTTACTCAAACTAATTTTTGGTATATGTGTAACTGGTCAGGAATCTCATAATTTTCAGTATGATAAAAAGAGATTATGTAGAAGAGATGGTTACTTTTTTCTATTAAGTAACATTGATTAAAAATACCAAATTTAGTGAAGTAAAGTATTCTTGATAATTTTCCAGTAAAGATGCAAAATTTCAATGCAGGTAGGTAACATCAAAATTTGTATTTTGCGACACTGTTGACAGTAATTACAGCAATTATTTTTTTTTTTGCCAAACCCAGAAAACTTTCCCTTGTATATCTTCTAAGAATGAATTTATTTTAGCATACACTCTTTCCCCCACCCAAACCAATTGATGAGTTCTTGAAGATTTTCTTTTGTGATCTGAGCCTTTGGAGAAATCTAAAGACAAAGGGATTGTGGAGATTTATTCTGGGTTAGGTAAAGCATAAAAAATATGATTTTTTAATATTTTGGATTTATCTTTCTGTGTACTTCTGAAATCTAATCAATGAAGAAATCTATGCCATTTGGAAAGAAAGTTCTATGAGATCTGAATTAGGACTTTCTAGATTTATTAACTAATATATTAAGTTTACTGTGTTATTTGTACTCAGTAAAGAGACCCTTGGTTTTAAAGGGTGGTTAACTGAGTTTTGCAATTGTACATAACTATGCAGTAAACCCAGTAATTAAGGTATAGGACAACTATCTTCAATAAAAATTTTTCTTTTTCTATTTCTAGGCAGTCTATTTCTTGTCCCTCTGGAGCAAGGAAATCTCTGATTACTATATTATGAATTTTATTTTTCAAGAATTCAACAACAACTGAATTGTATTGTCTATAGTCTTTCTATTATAATGAATGTATAATTTACTCATTTATTTAGAAGACTGATATTATCAATTATATCTGTCTCATATATGATATTTTGAAAGAAAATTGTCAAGCATCAGTTTGTGATAGTCTTCAATTATTTGCAAAATTATAAAACTTTTCTGGTAGTGACACATATTTTATATCTCACATGGTAATATTTTTATCCCACATGCTAATACTTTTATCTGGTTATTGAAAACCTTCATTTGTGGGAAGGTAATATTGTTACCAAATTTGAAGAACAGAAAGCTCTATTAATATTCTAAGTACCTCCACATACATTTACCCTTGAAAGAGGGGCATATTTTGGAGGGCAGCCTTCTTTTCTTCATATAGGCAGCATGTGAATTTTATTAATTTAACAGCATGGGGATATGAGCTTGATCTTGTCAGGGCACTCAGGGACCTCTTTTCTGCACAATAGAAAATTTATTTACTGTGTCCTCTCAAGCATTTATTTAATTCCAGGTAATCACTGTACCTCTGCTGTGAGGTCTTTATCAAGAGTATCCTCCCTTATTGATATGTAAAGCCACAGGAGATATTGAAAGTTGCAAAAATCAAAGACATATACATATAAATGTTTTAAAAATTTGAATTCTTCCCTCTGCATTCTTTAAAACTATGAATCTACCAAGCTAGTATTATTGAGTGTTTCAAAGTTAGGAACAGGAGACTGGAGATATGACTCAGTGGTAAAGTTGTTGCTTTGCATGCACAAAGTTCTGTGTTCAGTCCCTAGCAACACACACACACACACACACACACACACACACAAAGGAACAGTTGAAAATATCCTCAACATACAAATGGAAACCATTGTTGAATTTGCCTAAGCTTCTCATTGGCTCCTGACTCTGTTGGAAGACTTTGTGCATAAACACCATACTGATCTCTGAATATTCCCTCTCAACATTCAGACTTCTAGGTTGAACATTCAAACTTTTAGGTTGAACATTCAGTTTCTGACTATTACATCACATGTCAACATTCTATCATTCAGCACAGCAAGAGCCACACAATAAGAAATTCATGTCACATTGGGGAAGATATTTAGATGGTAGACTTTTTTGAGGAAAACAGTCACCGTGGTTTAAATTTTAAAAAATATTTTTATTAAATCATTAAATATGTCTGTATGTGCAGGTACCATTAAAATATTCCAAATTACCTTCCATATACTTACCATATTCAATCGATAGATGATAGTGTAGAAAATAGAGTGAATGAATTAGAATTTTAAAGTTCAATACACAATTACAACTTCTACAACATCCACCATCAGCAAACTGACGCAAATACAAGTTTATTGCCAGTTTTTGTACAGTTTGTCACAAGAAAGCAATTCTGACTTGAAAAAAATGTTTGCCATCTAAAAAACTTAGTAATATACTGTGAAATTACTAAATAAAGCTATTATATGTATTTCAAAACAATATTTTGTACATGATAAAATGTATAACATTTAGTCTATCAATTAAAATATAAAAATTTAAAATGTGATAGGTTTTCAATTTGGATTCTTTGAGTTTTTTGTTTGTTTTGTTTTTATGCATCTGAGTTTGTACAGATGGAGAAATAAGTTTCAGAGAAGCTAAAGTTTTGACCAAAATCAAACAGGTTCTCTGTGAGTACCTTGTGGATATGTGAAGAGTATCTTGTTTTATTTGAAACTAATTGTAATATGCATGTGATCTGTAGTATAATAAACAGCTTCTTGTACTAAATGAAAGTGCTTCCAGCTCTTTAATCCTTCCTGTCTTGATCCTATCATGCATGCTATGTATCTCTTTTCTGGTGTGTAAAAGTGACTTCTTTTTTCCAGAATAAAATAAATAAAAAGAGGCTGGGAAATAGTCCTAGAAATGTATTTCTTTGGAATTGCACTCATTGACATTTCCCAGAATACTTATGTCACAGTGAGGAAACAGTTTAAATGTTAAATTAATAAGCTCAGCCTATTATTTTTCAATAACTTTAAATAAAAATGTATCACTTGCACTAAGACAAACATGTCAGAACAAGGTAAAAAAAAATAGACGCTAAGTGAGTCTAGGCAGTTCATTGTGAGCAAATACATAGAGATATAAAAGATGAGGATAAAATAATCCAATGCATTCTAAATTAGTTCCATTCAGGAAGTCATTCATATGATGATACTGATATGAATACTTTGTGACTGATATTCATACAGTAAAACTGTGCACATTTTTATTTTATTTATTTATTATTAATATTTTCTTTTGGTATCAGGGATTGAATTCATGACCTCATGCTTGCCAGGCAGGAAGTTGTGCCACTGAACTAAACCTCCTGCCCACTTTTTTTATTTTAAAAACAAAAGAAGAATAAAAGTGATAATTCACAATTTCAAAACAAAATAAAAGAAGATTAACACTGGTTAATATATTGTACATTGCTATCTTCAAATAATTGTTCATATTAAAAAATTCAATATTTTTCTGTATATATAACATCTACCTAGAATTTATATCAATTTTACTTTAATAAAATATCAGTATCAAAAAATTGTACACTCTAATTACACAACTCACATCACGAAATAGTTAAGGCAATTTCTTGGGTAATTTCTAATCATTTATCAGAAAAATTTCTATTACTTCATTTAATTTTTTCATGTTGCTCTGCTTAATTGTTACATCAAATAGAATAATTGCTAAATTATTCTTTTAAGAAAATCATTTAAACAAAATTTTGTGCATTAAATATAATACATTTTAAGTTCATTTGCTGTTGTTTGATCCATGAGGATATTCAGAAATATTTTATTTCACTTTGAATACTGGAGTGTTTCTCTTGTTGATTTCTTTATTATGGTCAAAGAATAGATTTTGCATCATATGAATCTTCTGAGGTTTATTGATATTTATTTTAAGATGCAGAATATTTTATAAAATTGTATCTTATCGGGCTATTTGAAAATATTGTTCAAGTTGCTGGTGAATAGAAAGCCCTGTAAAGGTTAACTAAGTAAATGTGATTAAAGGTCTTTTTCTTCTTCTTCTTCTTCTTCTTCTTCTTCTTCTTCTTCTTCTTCTTCTTCTTCTTCTTCTTCTTCTTTTTTCTTTTTTTTGAGACAGGGTCTCACTTTGCAATTCAGAATTAAGTCTGGTCTTGAGCCACTAGGAAGACCAGGCTGACACTGAAATCCCAGTGGTCCTCCTGCTCCAGTTCTCCAAGTGCTGCGCTGAAGTGTTTAGCTGTGACTGAAAGTCTTAGTCAATCCTTCAATATCCTTATTTTTTTTCTACATTAGTTCTATTAACTATTGAGAGATCTCTATTTACCAGATCTATTTTTCTATACATTTGATCAGTTTTTGCTGTTTATATTTTCAATCTCTATTATGAAATCAATATATATTCATAATGTTATATATTTTTGACAGAATTACTTTCATCATTAGGATATGACCATCTTCATTTTTAGTAATTTTCTTTGCTCTAATATTTACTTGTTTGATATGACTATAGCCATATCATCTATTTTATTTTTAAAACTAAATTAGCACAGTACCATTTTTGTTCATCATTTTGCTTGTAATCTATTTGCATCTTTGTATTTTAAGTGGGTTTCTATTAGACAACATGAATTTGGACTTGATTCATTAAATATGATAACATTGTACTTTTAAATTCATATTTTAATTTTAATCTAGTATCTTTTTAATGTTGATATCATATGTACTTTTTACATTTAAAAATTTTTCTTGCATGCTTTCTGAAATTGGTGATTTGTTTTCACATTCATTCTGGCTGTAGATTTCTGACACTTTTATTTGCTTCTATAGTTTACAAATCTTTAACTTATTACAGTTGAACTTCAAAAATATTAACAATATACCACTTAGAATATCTTGTAAAAGAGCCAGTGATTTAGCTCAGTGGTCTAAGCGCCTGCCTGGCAGGTGTGAGGTTGCGAGTTCAATCCCTGGTACAAAAAAAAAAATCTTGTGAGGATAATGCAAGAGTGTTAAGCATTCTGATGACTTCCTTTTGTGTTTTTTGTTACAAGCACATGTTGTATTTGTATGTTTGTTTGTTTGTTCGTTTGTTTGTGCATTTATGGGGTTGAAGCTAGGGCTTCCGTGTGTCTGGCAGTACTGTACCAATCAGGTCCATCCACAGACTTTTTCATTTTTGTTTTGAGACATGGTCTCACTAAAGTGCCCAGATATTTGCCACTACCCCTAACCTGTACCTATATTTGAAACCCCAAATTTCATCATTATTTTTGCTGAAATCAGTTGCAGTTTAGAGATTTTAAAATTAAAAAGTATTACTTTTATCTTTTTAACCATATCCCTTCTCTTCATTCCTTTGTAGATTTGCATTTATACCTTCTTCCATTTTATTCAAGCTGAGCAAATTTTCCTTTAACATTTTCTTTTGGAGTTTAGGTCAAATCACGATAGATTCACTTAACTTTTGTATGTATGAAACAAAATAATATACCTTGATTATTGAAAAATTGTTCTTTTTAAAAAATTTTTTCTTTTGGTCTTTTTAAGACAGGGTCTTGCTATGCAGTCTCGAACTTGCAACAATCCTCCTTCCTCAGTCTCCTGAGTGCTGGGATTATAGGTGTGTGCCACAGCGCCTACCTCAAAAAGTCATTTCATTGGATATAGTGGGAATCACTCAATTGGCTATTGTTGTTAATATAAATAAAATACAATTCAGACATATACCTGCTCACTAGTTTAAATATATTCTGTGAGGCCTTTCTCACTCTAACAGCAGAGCCAGGTAATTGCAACGGTGACCATACGCCCACTTAACCCTAAATATTTATTATTTCACCCTTTAATAGAAAGGTTTTCCATTGCTGGAATACAAAAGCTTAATTTAAAAATATTGTTTTGTTTTCTAGTTTTGTACTTTAACTGTAAACATCCCTTATTCTCTGCCTCGCATAATGTTTACTGTCCTGTTGATCTTTGTCCCTCTACACATGCGATGTATTTATCTTTGGTCTGCTATTAAAAATGTTTCTTATCAGTGATTTTTACAAATATTTGTTAAATTGAAATGTGTATTTTCCTACTGATTCTTTGGATGAGGTCCATAGATGTGAATTTGAACAATTTAACTCTGTCATTTCTTCAAACATTTTCTCTTCATCTTCTTGTTTAGCTATTCAGTTACCTAAAGAACATAGCTCGAAATCATCTCAGAAGTGGCTGCTTCTCTGCAGGTTTTGGGAGAACTTTTTCCTATCTCTATTTACTTTTAAAATTTTTCTATTGTTATTTGTTCAAATTTAATGTTCTTTCTTTCTGCAGTCAATAATCTAGTGTCCATCCTAGGTTATAACTTTTACAACAAATGTTGCATTTTAATCTCTAGAAACTTCACTTGAATTTTATTCATTTTATTCCTATCTTCATTGTGTTCACATTTTCCTCTACTTTCATGATATTGAGAGTACTTACAGCAACTTCTTTGTTTTTCATGTGTGTTAACTTTCAAAGACTGTTTCTGTTGATTATTTTACTATATTTTATGGGCTTCATTTTCCTACTCTTTTACATTTTGATATTTTTTGATTCACTGCCAATTGACTATTATCAGGAGCTGGACCTTTTATATTCCTGTGTATATTGCTGGCTATTTTCCTCTACACAGCTGAATTTCTTTCAACTTTGATACTTCTTTTATGATTATTAGGCAAATTGAGAACACCTTTTAATTTAAGGTCAACTTTTCTCCAATATTAAAGTCGCTAGCCCTTGTTCTCTCTAGCACAAGGTCTTTGATATTCTCTCTGGTAGGGCAGTGTCTTGGTTACTTTTCACTCATTGCTGAGACAACATACCTGACGCCCAAAATTAGGGAAGGAAAGGTTTATTCTTACAGTTTCTTGAGAGTTTCAGTCCATTAGTTGGCTCCAAGTCAGCATGGGCTGGTGGGGCTACAGTTCATGGTGGCTGCAAGCCACAAGGCGCACTGGCAAGAGAGAGAGAAGGAGACAGAAGCAGAAGACCTGCCTTCCCTTACACTGTATGTTGGCTCCACCCCTGGGTGGGCACAGCACCCACATTGCCAGACAACAAACCAATAACAAACCAATAACTCAGCCCCATCAAAAGTATGAGAACTTGGGGGTACATAGCATATTACCCGATACAGGCAGGGAATATTTTCAGCCCATGTGAGATCTATTGATATTTTTGTCTTATCTTGATTCTTTGATTCTTTCTACAACCTGAAATAATAAATATGTTCATGTCAGCATTATGTTATATGAGTTCTCAGAACAGAACTCAAGACCATTCCTCTTCTGAATGCCGTAAACTTTCTGTCTACAATTACTTCTTCACTAATATTTATTTCAGAGATTCTAACCTTTTTGAGTCATCTGCCCTTTAAACTATCTTTGTCTCAAGGAACAGAAAAGATTATATTTGTAAGTAAATGTTGTACCTGTTAATCATAATCCAAATCTCCAATATTTAAGTGTTTTTCTATCACTATTTTAGTCAAGAACCTCACATGCTAATATTAAATATGCCATACAAATTTTGCAGAGTCACTGTAATTCTGCACAAACAAACAATGAAAAAATTCTTCTAACTCAAATACCTGAGTTAGACTTCAAAAACAAAATTACTCTGCAAATCCACCATAGAGTAAGTACTCCATGAGAAGGGGACCTTATTTTCTATCTAACACAGAAGGAAGTGATACAGATGAGATTTTGACCCTGAGCAAACTACTGACTCATGGTGGAGTTGACATCCAAAAATATCACATGGTTAGGACTCTAAGGCCCTTACTGCAGTGATAATGATGGTCAGATTTTATCTTCCAGGAAGCTTCACCTTGTTCCCTTATACCCCTCACTTCTCTCCCCTTCACCTTGCTTATGTGGTCTCATCAAGATGGATGAGTTTGGAGTTAAAATTTCTCTGATGTACAACGCGAGCGCAAGACCAGCCTGAGCTACATAGTGCGACCCTGCCTCAAAAAAAAGTAGGGCTGGGAGTTTGGCTCAGTGGCTTACGCGCCTGGCTGGCAGGTGCAAAGCTGTGAGTTTGATCCCCAGTGCTGCGGGAAAAAAAGAAAAGATTTCTCTGACATCGCAGCCTGGGATATATCTTCTTTTGTTGCCTGCATAATCCATTCATTGTGTTAAATCTGAGTATTAAGATTACATAAAACCCAAAGTTGCTAATATATTTTGAGAGAAAGGAAGCAGAACTATATAAAAATTATTAGATATTTGAGTGGGCATTTACTTAATAAATTCCAGCTTTTTCACAAGATGTCAGCACCTCTGACAAGCATCAGGCAAGCAGATTCAGAGGCTGGATTTAAGCACATGCCTATAAATCCTAAAAGCTGTTGTTTCCCAGATGTCTGTATTAGTTGCTCCCTCGGGTGCACCAGTCATGGGATGCATTTAATGCTGAAACTGATAACACAGTTATTAACAATGTTTATAGTTTTTAAACAGAATATTTTAAATATAGTTTCAAATCAATGATGTTTGCTATAATCATATAAATGATAAAGATACAGTTAGCTATATTTAATTATCATAATGTGCATTTAACTCACTTTGTAGTCAGTTTATTCTTGCTATTTCTGTTTTCTTTTAAGAAGGTAAGTGTATAAATTGACAAAGTAAAATTTTGAGATTATTCTTGTGCACTGTGTATACCTAAAAACTGGTTAGAGATTATGAAGTTGTGTAAAGAAAATTGTATATACAATAATTATTATATATTATTATAATAATAACACGTATGCATATATCTTCTATTTTATCCATACAGTCAGATCATACATTTTTCCTTGGAAATAATTTCTTTCTAGTCCAGTTTTGGTACTTGTCATTTGACATTCTATTTGTCTCTTTATTCGTAAAACTGAATTAAAAGTAATTTCATCTTGAAGTGTTGTCATGACATTATTTACCATATACCAAGGAATATAACATCAATATTGTCATAAAAGCACATTATTGTGGAGGTAGAATTCCCACATTTATTCTCTAGACTGTTTCAATTGATGAATTATTTTAAATTTTGTGAGTTTTATTGTTTTAACTAATACATACTTAACAAGAAAAATATCAGAAAGCATTGAATTTTTAATATTTATTGAGTTTATTAAAAAAATCAAAATTTTCACATCAACTATTTTTTGGCAAACAAAGTCTAAAAAATAAAAATAAATAAATACCAAAAAATTGAAAATAAAAGAAATAAAGTCCTATTGAATTGCATGAAATTAGCAATAAAATTCTACAAAAAATAATCTTTACTGAACCAGAGATATAGCTCAGCAACACAGCACTTGCCTGGTAAGCATGAGGTCCTGAGTTTGATTCACAGTACAAGAAAAAAGAAGAAGAAGGAGGAGGAGGAGGAGGAGGAGAATGTTAACTTCAATTATCGCACCCACAGCAGTCTTCACACATGAGAATAGCATGTTCTATACAAGTATCACACTGACAGTGCATGTGTTTTGCTTTTCTGGACATTCTGCAGGACATACTTGACATCTTGCTGGTCTTACTGTTTTATCAGCAGGTCCTTATCATAGTATATGTTTGTAGTTAACAGGAACATAAAGTATCAGTAAAATAATGCATTGAAGTTTTCATATATATTTTGTGTTTAGAATAAACATCAACATTTTCACATCTGCTGTGTGCTTGCTTACAAAACCTAAAAGATAACATCAGAAATAAATTCCTATATGAACTATAATGAAAATACCAATAGACTGATACAACAAAAATAAGCTTTGTTTCAATAGTCCCACCCAAGGCAGTCCTCACACAAGACCACCGCGCGCTCCGCGTGCTCTCTCTCCCTTCCTCTGTGGCAGGCCGTCCTTGTCACCTCTTTTGTCTTCTTGCTCTGTCAGGAGCTTCCTGCTACAGTGCACAATGTGCATGTACCAGAAAAATAAGATATCAATAAAATAAAGTATCAAATATTCTAAGCAATGAGTGCTTAGAACATATCAATGTTTTTACATAAACTGTTTACTTGCTTACAAAATCTGAAAGATAGTATCAGAATTAAAACACATGTGAATGACAATGTAATACAAACAAAAGTCCACCACAGAAATAATCTTTCCTTCAACTGTCACACCCAAGGCAGAAACTGTGTGTTCCATGCACAGGTAGCACTGGTACTGAGAGCATGTATGGTTTGTTTTCCTGTCATTTTGTATGGAGCACAGTTGACATCTTTTTTTATTTTCCCGCTGTCATAGAGTAGGTCTTCCGGATGCTGTATCTACATATTCACCTGTCAGTTCACCAATGTGGTCCACGATCATTTGCATGTTTCCCTAGAGAGAAACTTTGTTTTTTCTCTGCTGTACATGATCTCTTAGGAGTTCTCATTCCAATCCTCTAAGACAGTTTCTCTGTGCTATTTTGCATTTGTTATTTTCTTTGTAAACTATTAAACTATTTATGCTACACATGTTTAGGATCAAGTATAACACAATTATTGGCCATGGCTTTGTGATTTGTATGGCAACATAATTACTGCATAACTCACCAACCTTATCTCCTCTGTCTTTGGTTTTGCTATGGAAAGTTACCATCTCAGGCTTCTGTCTGGTTGAAGATTCTCTATCAATATTTCCATCATCGAGCAATGTTTGCATTAGCAGTATAAATTTGTTTTTCTTTGCCATATGAGACACTAATGCTATGTCTTTTTGAAATCAAAAGATTGTGCCATACAATTCTCTGTTTTGAAATTGCAACATTTCATTTGAAATTTTTGTTCTGTTCCTGTGTACAGTTCCTATGCTGGTCAACTTGTGCTCTGTTGGCAAATGTAACATCGGTTGGAAACTGGTAAAGCAATTGTTGAATATCACTTTTCCATTATTGGGAGATGGGAGCAACAAGTCTGCCCACAACATCATTCAGTCTTTTACTGTACAAATAAGGGCCTGATGGGTGAGTTCCAGGGTAAATTTCTAAACTGAAAGCGTGAAAGTCTTTGCATCTACAAGGGCATAAATATTTGTGCCATACTTTTGAAGGCTTTTTGGAAATATACTGCCTGAAGCTACAGTAACCATGAAATGCTCCAAGATGTTCAACACTCAGGTATACAGATGGTGTGCAAATTGCTCGACAATTGCCCATAGACTACCCAAAGCATGAGTGGATAGCAGCCAGATTATCAGTTCTTTTTCTTTCTTGGTGGGTAGTTTTGTCATCAAACCTCAGGAAAATTTAAAGAAATACAAATCTCTTCAGTGTTATTATTCTACAAATCTGAAGTCCCCCGCCATCACTTTTCCATAATCTTTTACTTTCCTGCAATTATCAATGGAAAGCCCACCTAATAATAGGAGACCTATGAATGCTTTCAGTTCAGCTATTGAGATGTCATAACAAACACGTTTTTTATTATGGCTACTGGTGCATACAGAACACTTTACTTATATTTCAGCATTTGTGTATTTCACAACATCTTGTAGAATTTAGTCTATCATAAACAATTTCCAACATTGGACAGTGTTGACATTCTGTCCAATACGTTTCATCCCTGACAAGATCCTCACTGTATTTTCAGACCTCAGTCTATACTGGAGTGTTCCACTAGGTTGTGGGACTATTTTGTACCACTTTTACTATTCGAATATGTACTCACATTGCTGTTCTGTTCATCATCTAAATCAAGGATGTGTGCAATCCCTGTATCTGCATGGGTCAATTCCTGCTGCATTTCACTGTTCCAGGAACCTTGACTCACATGGTCAGCATCAAAGTCATTATCATCTTCATCTTCCATGTGTCAATAATCTGATGTTTCACTTTTGATCTCCTCTAAAACTTGCCAATCTGTTTCTCATGTGTGATTGTAATGGATTTGGCTACTTCTACCAAAAAAAAAAAAATAGAAAGAAAATTTTAAAAAAATCAAATCCTAAAGGCACAGCAATTCAGCAATGAGCATTCCGTGGGTAAACCTGAGTCGCTGCTGCTTTGAAGCTCCTGTGCCCACCTCACTGCTCATCCACCAAGCGAGCGAATGCACTATGGGTGCATCCACAGCCCATTCCTGGTAAAATCCATGTTTGAAGAACAGGAGAGCAGTGTGGGTGTATCTTACACCCTGTGATGCTCAGGTAAACATTCGCAAAGCCTGCTAGATGGAGCATTCTGTGGGTAAAAATCCCAGTTTGACAATTTTTCACACCTGGACACCTCTTGCCATTTGTCATACCAAGCGAGTAAATGTAATTAGCATCATGTAATAATACCAGTGCCTCAGTGTACCCCACATTCAATAAGCCAAATGTTCAACATTCTAACTTTAACTCAGATAACAAATCTTCCTAAGTTGCTATGTTTGTTTCTTTCTAGTAAATCTAACATGCTTTTATATGCAAAGTGAAATATAAGAAGCACAAAATAAAATGTTAGAAAGACATGTTTTGCAGAAGAATAAGGTTGAAAATGAAAACAAAAGGAGCATATCTGTTTATTTTATAATACTTCTAATATTTCATCTTTATCATTTAACCAGCAGAATGCCTTATTATGTTTTTTCACTATTTTAGCTTATGGATAATGGATCTGGAGTCATCAAAAATCAAAAGAAAAAATATTTTAATCATTTCTAAACTTTATCATTAATAAATAATAAAATAATACTTGTAACCTATAGTCAAAAAGTATTGGTTTAATTTAATGTACCATTTTGTTGTGATATCTCAAATTTGGCCTCTAAGTAGCGTAAGTTAGAATGAAATAGTGTGGGTCACTCAAGTGTATCTTCCAACTTGATAGTTATATTTGAATGATTATGTTAATATATAAGCAAAAAATTAAAATGCCTATCTTAAATTTTAATTTGTTATTAAGCCTATACTACAAAACAATAAAGTTTAGACTTTCCTATTAATTATAGCATAACAGTCTAGCATGGACATTTATCTTCACTGGAAAAGTTGTTTTCAATGTTTTTCATGCTAGGAAATTCTGGGATAATAGCTTCCCACCAATTCATCTACTTTAGGAACAGGATCCCCAAAGCACAGCTAACAAACTGATAGACACATGGTATAAATTAAACTAAAAATCTTCTTCATATCAAAG